>JAXIVJ010001345.1:52500-70000 GCA_036785665.1 Chirona hameri | reverse complement strand
TATATATATATATATATATATATATATATATATATATATATATATATATATATATATATGTATATATATATATATATATATATATATATATATATATATATATATATATATATATATATATATATATATATATATATATATATATATATATATTATATATATATATATATATATATATATATATATATATATATATATATATATATATATATATATATATATATATATATATATATATATATATATATATATATATATATATATATATGCCGGCGTTGATCGTATTTCTAATTTTATCCTTACTTGCAATTAGCTCTTCGCCCTTGTGATCATATCAATTCTTCTTTTTAGACAATACTTCTGATGTTACGTCTTACTCCGCGTATATCGTACACGTCATTTGTTCCGTAATAATTGACTGCGATTTTCTATCACTTCGCATCAATAGTGTCGGTTTATCATCCGCATTTCTTCTCAACAACGATTCTTCCCTTACTTCAAACCCGTCTCTTTGTCGGCGTGCTACAGCTCTACACAGCTGTCCCTCTGCCTTTGGGCGGCCGCCCTGGCTGTGCTGACTCATAGGACATAGAGGGGAGGGGCGGGGTGATGTGGCAGCGCCGGTAGGGACGGTACTGGGGCCGGTACGCAAATGGGACTGGTACCGTAGTGGGTGTACCTGAGGGGCGTACACCCGGCTGGCGTTGCTTCCCGCCGTCGTCTCGCTTACTCAGCTGTTCTGGCGATGGCTGTGATGACTGTAGTTACTAGACTTGCAGTCTCGGGCTTCAGACCCGAGTTTTTGCATGTCTGGGTTGGATGCGAGGAGATGTCTGGGTTGGATGCGAGGTCTGCCGCCGGCCGGCTCGGAATGTTTTGTCAGAGGAGTCAGGCCCGGTGCATTGGAACATGCTGAGAAGATGTACCCGCTACACATGCACACTGAGAGCTTCCGATCGCCGCCTTCCATGTCTCGATGCCATTGTTGGTTCAGGAGATAACCAAGGGGCCATACTCCCTCCATCCCCCCCCCCAAAAAAATGGCTTTCGGCTGAGGCTCCAGGAAATGGTGGTTAAACTGGTTTGCATTTACCTTACTGCTCTTACTGATCGTGTAGTAGCATCGCAGGCTGACGGAGGAGCAGCCTAATCTGCAGCAGCCTCGAGAAGACAGCTCTCTCGTGATTGTGGTGATTGTCGCAGCCCCCGCCCCCCCCCCCCCCCCCCCTCCGGAGCTATGTATCGTGTATTATCAGCACGGTGTCCCAAACTCCGAGTTCTATGAGGTCTACCGCAGCCGGTCTGCTACCGGTTAGTTGTGAATCCGCCCGTTCGATCAGGTAAACCCCAGCGCGTCCGGGCGGTAAACCCAGAACGTCGTGCCATTCGGGAGGACTCCAGCTTGCGGAGCAAGGATTGCAAGTCAGTGCCGACCACGCAAGCTGAAATATTGCGGCAAGTACGGAGACTTATCTCTTGAAAAAACGTAAATCCATGATGCGCTTAACTTATAAATACCTCAGCAGACGTCATAGCTGCACGTTGTGCAGTTTTAAGGACAGACGGGGAATCCTGGCGCACCCGTATAGTCAGGTCTCCGCTCGGTGCGGTGAGTGTCAGATAGGGAAACGGCTTGAATAAGAGCTGTACATGTGAAAACCAGCTGAATCATAGGAGCGTGCACGTAATGGTACACGACTGGCACGCAGGTTTGTGGGCAGGAAATTCGTCAGTGAGTGCATACATACATAAGGAAAAGTATGGCTTAACATTGTATTGTTTGGGACTGTCGTATTGGATATAGTGTTGGTCATTGGTTAGCATTGCGTCACATACCAACACGTCAAAAGGCTGGTATTAGAAGTGAAAGATTGCTATAATTGTGGCCATATTTACAGGAATGTTATTGCCCTCAAAGCAACGAGATTTGGATAGCCATTGCCGTAGCATATCGTTCGCTGCATCATGGTCCTCTCCAGGCTCCAACACAACTCTGTAAAAAGTATTGTGCTGTAATAATGCTACTGCTCTCTACTTGCTGTGCTGCAAGTTACAACATCAGTGGTGGTGCGTCCATTAACCCGGCAGTCACTGGCGTATATGCTGTAACACGACTCGCTGGGGGGGTCTGTTTTAGCCCCCCCCCCTGGTATCTTCAGAACAAATGATCGCAGCGGGACGTGCAAGGCGGCATTCGAAAGCGCTCAATGAGATAAACCTAACGCACACTTTAAAAAAAATAAGGTTCTTCTCGGTCGGGGCGAGCCTTATTTTTTTTTTTAATTAAGGTCACATGCTAGGTCACGGTCAAGCCAAACGTCAAAATCGAGGTATTTGAGTTTATGGACAATATTTGCCATCCATGGCCTTCAATTGCGCCTATGATCACCCAAAGTGCTCTCAAAGGTATAATACATATCCCACATGAGCTAAAGTGAGATTGTTGGAAGAGATCAAGGTCAAGGTCAGGTCACAAAAGGTCACTACGCATAAAATATCTACGAAAGTCATGCAGCACATGTTGTATGGATGTTTTTACGCGTAGAATTCGATTGTGATAGTCATTTACCCCTGACCTCATTTACGTGAAGTTAGTGTCAAGTTCAGCTCAAGTTCAGGTCACTGAAGGTCAAAATTTGAAATTGATAAATCGAAATGAAAAAAAACAAGTTTATATGAGTTGTATCTAAAAAAATACAGGGCTAGCATTTATTTGTCTGTATCTGGTCAATAAAAAAAAACGCGATTTTAAAATATGACGTCATGATTTACCCATACTTTATATGCCATGTCAGTCAAAAAAAGATGATATCATTTTGAAATTTGGTACGATAGTTGCCCACATGTCGTTATCTGACATAATCCGGTTTTGTCCGGGTAACCACATTTCACGCGCTGGTCGCATGGATATTGTTTTGTCCCGCCCTGCGACATCATGTTCTTCTTCCACTCTCGGCCTGCAATCTTCACGCCAGTCTTCAGGAATGGCAGCGACAGAATCGCGTTCATCAACCATCAAGGCCAGAGCGCGATGGCCGCTAAAACGCTAAACAGCCAAGTAGTATAGGGTATAGATAACGCCAAACTTACACCGTGGTGTAAGTTGGTGTAAGTCGACATAGTAGCTGCGACTCTTTCAGCCGCATTGCCAGCATCTGGATTATAGCCGAGCAATCTGCAAGTGGCATCATTTGTCGCCAAACTTACACCCAGCTAAGATAGCCAAGATAAACCGCTAGGCAGCACACTATACTGCCAAAGCATCGAGAGAATATGCTATGAAATTGTTCATTGCCTATGGCAGCTATATCGTCGGTAAAAACACATGACAGACTGTCAGACGAAATTGTAGTTTCTTACACCATGCTGAGCGAAACGGAGGAAGGAGCCCTTACACCAGTTAGGCTATCAGGATTACTATAATTTTTAGACCTCTGGTGGGAGTGGAGGTGGAGCTCATCCGCGCCAGTATCCGACAGTGGAAGAGTCACGTTATGTTGGCGGTGGTCCGGGGTGAAGGTGATCCGATCGTTCACAGCCTGGAAATAAAACAAAACGTAAAAAAATGTTTTTTCTAAAAGGTTTAGATAATTAATGTCTTATAACATCGAAACTAAATATCCGATTGCTATGAAACTTTTCTTGCTTAACCCTATTTGTAACAGGGGGGGGGGCGGATCCACCCCCCCCCCCTCATGTTTTTCAGCAGATATCTCCAGAACGGCTGGGAGCAGGCCCATGAAATTTTTGTGACTTTTCATATAATTGAATACCGCATTTGGAGTCAAAATTTTGAGTTCTTAACTCGAACAGAGGCGGTTCCAGGGCACAGTTTTGGGTGGGTTTCGGAGGCGGACATTTGGCGATAATTCGGAAATGCGATCTTCACGGGTTTCTTCTTAACTGCCTCAAGTATGAAGGCGTTACATGGGGTTACGGTGATTGCAACAAGTGCAAATTAGTTTGATGTTAATGAAATATCAAAAAAATTGCATGCAGAGGCGGTTTCAGGGGCTTGGAAAGGGGGGTTTCCAGGAAGTATTCAATGTTTGGCGGGAAGCCAATATAGCAATGTAAGGGGCATTTATAGCTATCAAGATGTAAAAGACAGCTTCTGCTTCCATTATTTGCAATAATGTATTACTATAGAGCTTCAGGGCGTGTTCCAGGCACATGAAAAGGGGGGTGACTGGCATGGTGATGACGATATGCCAGCGATAACGGCGCAATAGATGGTTACCTTATAATGATATATGCACATATGAGGCCAGAAAAGGGAATAAAGTTATTTTTTGTAGAGGCGCGCTCAGGAATGGAAGAAAGGGGATCATATTATTGCAAGGAAACTAAGAGGCATGTGCGTACAATGACATAACATACTGCTGTTTTCGGGATGAAAAACGCACCCACAGGGTACTCTACGAACGATTATAAGATAATAGGCGAGTCCAGGTAGGGTGGAAAGGGGGGTAAGCAATGTTAATTGAAGTTGTAAGTGAAATAGTCACTGTTGACTAGTTAGTATCATAATAGCGGATATATACTTATCAAAAGGGTCTTGCGCCGCCCCAGTTTGTATCCTGGATACGCCTATGATGAAGTACAACATGCAAAAAGGAACTATCTACGATCAGTAACACATTTATAGTGCTGGGTAGCAACTTGTCTGCGGTTAAATATTGTTTTCCAATTTGACCCTCCCTTTTTTCACTAAACCTGGTACACGCCTATGGCAAAAAAATAATATTTATAACTGTTTTGTCTAATGTCACAATCACATACCATTTCATTTATCAAAAAATAAAACATCAAAAAATTATTTTTATTACGAATTTACTTCACCCCCATATTGAGTGGCCTGCACACGCTATGATTTTTGAATTTCAAACGTCACCGTCATATATCAATTTCCAATTCAAATCTCTATCGATTCCTATTAGTTGTGTTAAAATCGGTTCATAAACATGACAGCTATGTTGGATCAAAAATACCACTAAAATTTGTAGTTTTTGCCCCCTGTTGTCCCCCCTATCAAAAATTTAGATTTTTGTATATTTAGAAATGTAAGATCGTGTTGAGGGGAACCAAACACCCGTCTCATTTTGGAAAATCAGAAGTGTAGATCTCGAGATCTCTGGGGGCCGGAATCCGCCCCCCCCCCCCTGTTACAAATAGGGGTAGCCAGGAGCCTGTTACAAATAGGGTTAACCCTATTTGTAACAGGCTCCTGGCTACCCCTATTTGTAACAGGGGGGGGGGGGATTCCGCCCCCCTCCCCCCCCCCCCCGGAGATCTCAAGATCTACCCGTCCTATTTTCACAAATCAAACGGCATGTTATTTTATATCGTGTGTTTTAACATCTTGATAGTCTATAAATGCCCCTTACATTGCTATATTGGCTTCCCGCCAAACATTTAATACTTCCTGGAAACCCCCCTTTTTCAAGCCCCTGAAACCGCCTCTGCCATGCAATTTTTATGATATTTCATTAACATCAACTAATTTGCACTTGTTGCAATCACCGTAACCCCATGTAACGCCATTCATACTTGAGGCAGTTAGGAAGAAACCGTGAAGATCGCATTTCCGAATTATCGCCAAATGTCGCCTCCGAACCCACCAAAACTGTGCACTGGAACACCTCTGTTCAGGTTAAGAACTCAAAATTTTGACTACAAATGCGGTATTCAATTATATGAAAAGTCTCAAAATTTCATGGGCCTGCTCCAGCCGTTCTGGAGATATCTGCGAAAAACATGAGGGGGGCGGATCCCGCCCCCCCCCCCCCTGTTACAAATAGGGTTAAGCAAGAAAGTTTCATAGCAATCGGATATTTAGTTTCGATGTTATAAGACATTAATTATCTAAACCTTTTAGAAAACATTTTTTTACGTTTTGTTTTATTTTCCACGCGTGAACGATCGGACACACCTTCAGCCCGGACCACCGCCAACAAACGTGACTTCCACTGTCGGATACTGGCGCGGATGAGCTCTACCTCCACTCCACCAGAGGTCTAAAAATATAGTATCCTGATAGCACTAACTAACAGACTGACTGACTTATGGCGTTATACTCATCCCTCCGAACGAAAATACACGTGGCAACGTATGAAACCCATTTAAATGCGGTCGTCTTGACATGTTCTTTGTGAGTGACCATCTATTGAATGTCATAGGCGACGTTGATATTGTACCGCGGTATCGAACGGACACAACATGATAACAATGTCGTTGCGAACGGGGCAAACACAAAGGGGGAAGTGGACTTTGAGAAACTAAATTCGTCACATCTACTCGATGACGCCTATATACGAACCATTCAAACGTGCATTCATGAAGTACTGCAGCAATATGCGGTGCCGATATACCACCCTGACGTTTATAATGATATCAATAGCTACGCTTACATAGAACTAACCATAAATTAATGTCAATTTACGAAACGCTTATTATGATGATTAGGGGCGAAAGCGTTAAATATTCCAAACAAAAGGCCAAGCGTCATCGAAAACTAAAAAAAAACAGCTAGAAGCGGAAATTCGCGAAGCGCAAAATGAGAGAGAAAAAAAAATCCTGATAGCCTAACTGGTGTAAGGCTCCTTCCCTCCGTTTCGCTCAGCATGGTGTAAGAAACTACAATTTCGTCTGACAGTCTGACATGTGTTTACCGACGTATATCTGCCATAGGCAATGACAATTTTCATAGCATATTATCTCGATGCTTTGGCAGTATAGGTTGCTGCCTAGGCGGTTATCTTGGCTATCTTAGCTGGTGTAAGTTTGGCGACAATGATGCCACTTGCAGATTGCTCGGCTATAATCAGATGCTGGCAATGGGAAAGCCAGCGGCTGAAAGAGTCGCAGCTACTATGTCGACTTACACCAACTTACACCACGGTGTAAGTTTGGCGTTATCTATACCCTATACTACTTGGTTGTTTAGCGTTTTAGCGGCCATCGCGCCTCTGGCCTTGATGGCTGATGAACGCGATTCTGTCGCTGCCATTCCTGAAGGATAGTTGATCGAGTGTGAGGCCCTAGATTGAGATACTTCGAGTGTAGAGCGCGATAAGACTGGCGTGAAGATTGCAGGCCGAGAGTGGAAGAAGAACATGATGTCGCAGGGCGGGACAAAACAATATCCATGCGACCAGCGCGTGAAATGTGGTTACCCCGGACAAAACCGGATTATGTCAGATAACGACATGTGGGCAACTATCATACCAAATTTCAAAATGATATCATCTTTTTGACTGACATGGCATATAAAGTATGGGTAAATCATGACGTCATATTCTAAAATTGCGTTTTTTTTGTATTGACCAGATACATACAAATAAATGTTAGCCCTGTATTTTTTTTAGATACAACTCATAAACTTGTTTTTTTCATTTCGATTTATCAATTATACCCAATTTCAAAATGATATCATCTTTTTTGACTGTCATGGCATATACAGTATGAGTAAATCATGACATCATATTTTGAAATTGCGTTTTTTGGCTTTTATTGACAGGATACAGACAAATAAATGCCAGCACTGTTTTTTTAAAGATAAAACTGATATAAAAACATGCTTTTTTATTTCGATTTATCAATTAAAAATTTTGACCTTCAGTGACCTGAACTTGACCTGAACTTGACACTAATTTCACGTAAATATAGTCAGGTGGTAAAATGACTACCACTATCGAATTATACGCGTAAAAGCATCCATAAAACATGTTCTGCATGACTTTCGTAGCTATTTTGACTGTAGTGACCTTTTGTGACCTGACCTTGACCTTGATCTTTTCCAACAATCTCACTTTAGCTCTTGTGGGATGTGTATCATACCTTTGACAGCACTTTGGGTGATTATAGGCACAATCGAAGGCCATGGATGGCAAGTATTGTCCATAAACTCAAATACCTCGATTTTGACGTTTGACTTGACCGTGACCTGACATGTGACCTTAATTCGACATTTATAAGTTTGCGATAAGCATATCTCATTGAGCGCTTTCGAATGCCGCCTTGTGCGTCCCTCTGCGATCATTGGTTCTGAAGATACCAGGGTGGGGGGCTACCCCCCCCCCCCCCCCCCCCCCCAGTGAGTCGTGATGCAGAATATACCCCAGTGACTGCCGGGTTAGTCGCTGACGAAGGGTGTAACAATATACCCGAAAGCTCCGATTTTAATATTTGTCTTGTGGAGTAAGTCCTCTTTGTATGTAATCTTCATCTGGGAGCTCTACGTGCTTTGTGCCCTTGAGGTCCGACCAGGGACTCGTCTGACCTTCCAAGAAGCCCCTCTTATGTGTCAAGGGGCCCATTCGGCCTGTTCAGAGGTCCTTCCGACCTAGCCAGGGACTGAACTGGCTGCTTTGTCACCCTGTTGACATGCTCAGGACCCTCCGACCTGCCCAGGGGCTCCTCCAGTCTGGATAGGAGCTCATCAGCATGTTCAAGGGCCCTTCCGACCGGCCCAGGGACCGTTTCGGTCTAGCTAGGAGCCACTTTGACTTGTCCAGGAGCCCCTCCGATCTGCCCAGCGACTCTTCTGGTCGGACTGCGCTGGCTGCTTTGTCGCCCTGTCGACATGCTCCGAGGGCCCTCCGATCTGCCCTGGGGCCTCTACTAGGGGCCTAGGGGCCTATTCGGCATGACTAGGGGCCTATTCGGCATGCTCAGGGGCCGTCCTGACCCACCTAGGGGCCCTTTCGGTATGATCAGGGGCCCCTCTGGCCTGCACAGGGGCCCTTTGAACTTCCCAGGGGCCCTCCAACCTGCTCAGGGGCCCTTATAACCTGTCAAGGGACTGCGCGGACTGCTTTGTCGCCCTGCCGACATGCTCAGGGGCCTCTCGACCTGCCCAGGTGCCCATCTGTGCTGGCTAGGAGCCCATTCGACGTATTCAGGGGGCCCTCTGACCCGCTCAAGGGCCCTTTCGGTCTGGTCAGGGGCCCCTCTGACATGCACAGGGCTCTTTTGAACGTCTAAGGGCCCTTCCAAGCCCCCCCCCCCCCTTGGCTACGTGCCTGTTGAGAGGGCTCACGAAAGGGGTCTTCCTCCTTATCATAGGGCTCTCTGACAGACTAGGAGGGTCCTTGTCCTGTGTGAGAGGGCTTTGGATCCGCTTCTCTCATGGTATTTTACAACAACATAAAATGACGGCCGCCAGACCGTTTGGTTGCAGCCGGGCATAGGGGGCCCGGCAAAATCTCCCGGGTGCATGAACACCATTTGCACCCCCCTGGCTACGCCTCTGTACCGAGATGTGCAACCAGGAAAAGGGGTTACCTGTGGCTTAGCTCCACTCACGGTCTGGTTCCAATATTAAAATTTCGTTTTCCACGACCTAAAATATAACTTTTCACGCCGCTTTGCGGCGTCACATCAGTGGCCATCGTCATCGTTTTCGGTTCGTCGTAATGCTGAATTGCAATAATAGCATTTTAGCTTATTATCCTCTACAAGGCCCACACTGAGAAACAGTGTTTAGAACTTTGAATGATTGGTTTCGTTCGAGGTACTTGGTTAGTCTCCATTTCATTGGAATTATCTCGACATGGAGACATTTTTCATGTTACAGTATGTCAACTATCTCACTGCATCTCAACATTGCTACATTGTATCCGTTGAGATAATGTTGGATAATGATGAGACCCACCGAGACTCTACCACTGCATGCTGTTAAGCCTATAAATTGTCTTGATCAACGGACCTCATAGCGCGACATCAAAAGAAATCCGAACCGGGGTCCTCCACTCGGGAGAGCTTTCACAGCCAATTACGCAACGAAGGCCCAGCTTTCCCCACGCCGACCGGCGGGAGACCCGCTGGCGCCCGTTCCGTAATTGTTTGGCGCTAGCCGGCGGATGCTCATTTCCATCGTTCGCCGCCGCCGGTATCCTTCGACATATAGTGCAAAATTATTTGTTACATAACATTTTGAGAACATATAGATAAAAATATTTGGATATATTATTTTAAACACTCTTAACGATGTTAACAAATTTTAATAAAATATCCTTATTCGCATTCTAACAAAGCAAATTGAAATGACGTCTACTACGAGCGGCATTTCCCAGGGTCGCATTTCCGGTCGGTCCGTCCAGGGGCTGTCATCCCGGGATTCCCCATGTATCGGCTGCCGAGCGGCACAGTATCAACGATGACGTCACTGGTGCTCTGGTCAAGTCGTGGCCAGCCCTGTCGCCGCAGCTGCGCTTTCGAGCGTTTTGCGGTCTTTTGACGGGTGTTGACGAGCGGCAACTTGAAGTCGTCGCCGTTAGATAAGTAAGTTAGGTAGTTAGGTTGCAAGTCTATGCTTTTGCAATATTTTTTAAAAAAAGTTTTTGTTAAAGCATATCTTGAACATTAAGCCAAAACAATGCCATTTATCGCCCCTCAGCCAGACCGGGGAAGCGTGTGGCCGTCTCGCCCCTCAGCCGGACCGGTGCAGCGTATGCCCGTCTCGCCCCTCAGCCAGACCGGGGCAGGGTATGGCCGTCTCTCCCCCTTCCCCTCAGCCGGACCGGGGCAGCGTATGGCCGTCTCACCCCTCAGCCAGACCGGGGCAGCGTATGGCCGTATCCCCCCCCCCTCAGCCGGACCGGGGCAGCGTATGGCCGTCTCACCCCTCACTCAGACCGGTGCAGCGTATGGCCGTCTCGCCAGTCGCCCATCACACAGACCGGGCAGCGCATGTCCGTCTCACCCTCAGCATGAATGAAGGGAGGGATAATTATCCGCGGTAAATGTAATCTTAAATAGGATCGTACCTTAGGCGCAACTATCCGTATCTCGTTCGAAATATTTGCACCGCACCGAGCCGCGTGCGAGGACAGCCGAGTCGGACCAGAGCACCAGGACGTCACGCTAATGTGCGATTGGGGCGCTAAAATCCCCGGATGACTCTACCTCTCTTATACGGCCTTAGGTCCGTCCACCCCATGTTTGGCCCCACGGTAAATAGAATACTAGGTAGCGCCGAGTGCCGGCCTTCAACACAGACCCTATGGTGATCACTTTTTTCAGCTGTTTTGTTTAGGCTAAAAAGGTATTTAGACTATGGATATTTGAGTTAATTTATATTAACGTTCATATGTGAGACTTATATACAAAAAAGAAAGCAATTATAATTTAACTGTCTAATTATAAAAAGAAAAATGCAGGGTAGGGCATCTTCCAAATGACAGCGTTGTAGAAAATCCGAAGGTTTGAACTCAACTTTGAATGCATATCTGAAATTACAAGAAACTGACGACTGAAAAACGCCTATTAGTCTCTGAAATTGAATTTGGGAAATATTCACTATCAGTTCTCCAATGTACAACACACCACAACAGCACACTCTCTTTGAACTGCAACCCATGTGATTTCAAAAACTAGAAATAGTCGGGTCGAGATAACTTCACATCTTGATCAAAATTTCAAGAGCTTTTAAATGATACAAAAGTTTATCCATAAATTTTGTCGAAACATAGTTAAATTTGCTCGAAAGCCTTAGGCTCTCGTTTGCAAATACTGGGCTGCATCTCTGAGTTTTGAAGAACCATAAATAGTCGGGTCGTGTAAATGAAAGCATTAAGTAGGTAATTCAAATAGTTTTATTTTGAGACACAAAAATCTTGGAAATTTTTGTTGCGCGCTTCAAAATTGGACTTTTAGGCTGTCATATTTCAAAGTTTACTGTATTGGCAAGCAGTGACGTGTTTCTTGAGTACTGCGCACACCGGAACCGTGAAAGTTGACCAATCAGCGACGGGAATTGTCGTTGCTGAATAAGCTGATTGACGCTGATAACACTGCACACGTTTGCAAAACATCGCCAGTGATCATCACTTCCCGAGTCCTCGCGCTGTGTGTTGAGTGTGCGGGTACGTAATTGTGATACAAATGTGCGTTTACGATACATTGTCAAATTTTAACAATGCTACAATGAGCTCATCATTTAACGGGCTTTTAAATGAAGCGAAATTCAGTCAAATAATTTCGAAGCATCAAGCTTATTTGCCTCCCAAAGCCAATGGTGTCATGTGCAAATATATTGACTTCCTTGCATATCCAGTTCAAGTTTGAAAACAAAACAGTGAGATAAAATTTGCAACCAGTATGATAAAAGCAGCAGTTACTCAAATGTTTGATGTACTTTCTCAGCATATCAAACTGGCAGTGATAAAGAAACATCCAAGCATCATGATGATCATATTGATAGTTAACAACTGTAGCCTCGGACACATCAAAACATCAGATGTTTCATGCTATTGAAATGTAGATACCAATGCACTAAAGTGCCAATACTTTAGCAGTGTCTTAGTGCATCAGTATTATGTGCACACACTGATAGCATGAACAAAATGAGATTTGGACATCTTCACCCTATGTCAAAACACTGGTGGCGTATTGGGGTTTTAGGGCGCCACAACTCTTATGCGTCATAGTGTCAACTCTTATGCGTTCATAGTGACTTCATGATGTTAGTAGTGTTTCAGTGTTTAAAGGGAATGTTCACCTTTCTGAAAGTTGCCAAATATACATTGGTTGTAGTAGAAAATATGAAGTAAGTGCTGCTGAAAACCATTGTGATATTTTTTCACTCGCAAAGTCACTTAACGTTTACAAATAAAGTTTTTAGATTTGGGCAAATGACATCATTATATACCGCTGCTGATTGGCTGACAAAGTGGGATTGGCTGAAGAAGTGTCTGTTAGCCAATCAGCGGCTGCACCAGCCTGGATTCATTTTGCAAATGGTAGATTAAATTGCTTAAAAACTGTTAAGTTTTGGGGAAAATGACCTGCGTAATTTAGACATTTCAATAACAGCTCCAGATAATGGCTATCTCAATTTAAAACTAATACAAAGGTGAAACATTCCCTTTAAGTGTGTCAGCATCTTCTGCACCACATAGTAGAAGTCTGGCATTTTAAACATCCAACAATTGGACAGTGACAGCCGACAGGGGACAGAAGACAGTGATAGTTGGCAAGACATGTTTTTTATTCAAAATGTTGCATTTCAGACTTTAATGATTTGCACACTATTGTGATGCACTAATTGAATTATTTGTGCTAGCACTGAACATGTTCAAGTTCAGTCAGTCCTTCCATTGTATGCCTGTGTTGTATACAGACGGTACTGCTGAGTCCTAATATTTGCATGCTTGACACAATATTTCTGATTTGTATGCATTGTTTTCGCAGATCTGGTGCATGTCCGAGACCAACACCGACCCGACGCCGGTGGAGGTGAAGACGCGCATCCGGCTGCTGCCGATGGGCGCGTCACCGGCAGTGGCAGCCGGCTCAAGAAGCCAGCCATCGGCCTCCGGCGCCTCTATCGCCATGGAGGAGAAGAATCCTGTGTACCTGAGCGCCAGCGTCCTGAAGGACCTCAGGGACGAGGGGGCGGTTACGGATGATCCGGACGACGACTTGCAGTCCAGCCAGCTCCTGCAAGATGCGCAGACCCACCAAGGACCGCCATCTGGTCACCCCGTGGCGGCCAGTCTGGAGTTCGGCCGGGAAGCTCTGGCGTACGTTGCTGGCTTCCTGGCGTACAAGTGTCGCTCCGTGGACAGCAGCCTTGGCACTGTGTCCGGCCAGTGTGCTCCCGGTCAAGCTAGTCCAAGAGCTCTGGGTGGATCGAGCGGCTGAAGCGAGGAGCCTGGCTGTGCCGTCACTGCAGTGGCTAGAGCAGGTGGAGGCGTTTGAGTACTCCCGCATCGACCCTCGGGTGGTGCGAAAGTACGCCGTCACACGGACGCACATCCGCCTGAAATGGCTGCAAGGCAGCCTGAGGGAGTGCCGGGTGAATGAGCGCAACGCCAAGCGCATGCGCATGTATGCCCGGTCAGCAGTGTGAGGCACCCACCTGCCAAACTGCCTCGCCACCCTGCTGAGGACATGTTCGTTCGCTGGCCGAGGACATGTTCGTTCGCTGGCCGAGGACCTGTTCGAGCTGCTGGCCTGCTACTTCCGGGTGAACTTCACGCCGCCGCCGGACAGCTCGCACGGCGTCACGCGACAGATGCTGGCCGACGCGCTGCACGACTGCCTGGCCGGCACCGGACAGTTCGCAGAGTTCTGCCTGCCGCTGGCGCTGGAGAAGCTCAACTCGGACCTGACGCAGGCCAAGCTGGACGCTGGCGCTGCTGCAACGCTGCTGCGGCGTCTACACTGGCGCCGCACCTGGCGCCGCTGCGGCTGGCGCTGGCCCGGGAGTGTCTGGCGGCGCGACATCCGGAGGTGCAGCCGCGCGCGCTACAGCTGGTGGCGGCTGTGCCGGCGCAGGCCGATCAGTGGACGCGCCCCCTGCTGGTCGAGTGTCTGCACCACGCGGCGCAGCGAGGCGGCGACCGACTGATGGCCGGCGCGGCGCCGCTGCTGGTGGTGCTCTGCGCCGGCGGCCGGGAGCTGGTGCTGGGTGAGGCGGTGCCGGCCCTACTTGGCCAGCTGGAGGCCGGCGCGGAGACTTGGCCGCCGAGCGGCTGGAGACGCTGAGCGCGCATGGCCGACTGCTGGCGGACGGCGGCGCGGACGAGTCGCCGGCTGTGGAGCCGCTGCGGCCGCGGCTGGCTGCCGTGCTGCTGGCCGAGGTGGCCGGCGGAGACCGGCCTCTGCAAACGGCCGCGCTCTCCGTGCTCAGCTCCTGCCCCTGGCTGGTGGGCGAGGCGGAGGCGGACCACTGGCGGAGCACCTGGCCGGTCTGGACACGACTGAGGACGCCGCGGTCCGGGCGGCGGCGCTCACCTGTATCGGGGCCGCCACCGACCAGCACACCAATGCCGTGGTGACGGCTCTGGTGCAGCCGCTGCTGACCCAGCTCAACAGAGGTGCGGTGTCGCCGGAGAACTACGCTGAGCGGCAGCTGGCGGCGGTGGCGGCCGGCCTGACCGGGCTGGAGGCGGCGCGCGCCACCCTGCCACTGGTGCGGCAGGTGCGCGTCAGCCGCGAGGAGGCCACCGCCACCGAGCGCGTGCTGGCCACGGTGACTGACATCGTGGAGCGGACGTCTTCTTCTTAACGGAGACGGCGATCACGTGCTGAGCACGCTGGCTGAGCGGTGGCACGGCGTGCCGCTCTCCCACGCGGCGCCGTGGCAGCACACGCAGCTGACGGCGCTGCTGGCCGCCGCCCGGCCCAGCGTGACTGTGCCGCAGCAAGACATCGTCACCGTGATGCTCGCCAAGCTGGCGCTGAAGAAGCGGCGCCCGCTGACGGTGGCGCGCGCTGCCAAGACGCTGGCCGTTGTGTTCAATAAGCAGCCCGATGCCAAGACCGACCATCTGCTCAAGAGGCTCACCAAGCCAATGCCAAGATACAAGATAATACCAAGATGGTCCACCGTGCGGCGGCCAGAGCCGCGCGAGCGCGCGCCACCGCAAGCTCGCCCCAATGCTGGTACCGTGCTTATGGGATCGCGCGTTCCGCCATCGGTGTCCGGCCGTCACCAGGCCGCGACGGCGGCGGCCCGGTGCAGCACATGCGGAGCGACAGCGTGATGATGGTCCTGGCAGCCACCGCCACTAGCATTGTGTCGTCTACAAGACACAGTCTATCGCCAATAACCCGAGCATTTGAGGTGCCCAAAAAATCCAAAGCGTAGTATGCGACATGTAGTTTGTCTTTGCGCAATAATAGATTGTGTGCTGCAGATAGTGGTTAGGTATGCTGTCTGAAAAAGATTGACATATCCGGTGATTTATCAAACTTGAATTTTACTTGTCGTGAGCGCATTGCTGGAGACGAGATGTTTGAGCTTGTATTTGTGCTGGCACGCATCATGTGCTTGTATTGTTATGTAGCAATCGACTCGATGTTTCCACGTGTATTTATGCTTCGTAAAAGCTGCTGATGTATTTGTCACTCACGGTTCCAACGTCTGAATAGCGGCGACTTATCACCGATATCGGTCATTCGTTTCGTTTCGTTTGGTTGATATTCGTTTGCGTCATTTGTGTGGGTATGCGCATATGCGTATGTTTTATTAGGATATAAGTGATTATTAGGATAGGTGGCAAATTAAATAGGTGACAAATAGTTGAAATAGGCGATGATGCGGCATGTAAATGACTGATATGTAGTAGGCATGTTACTGTTACCATATGCCAGTATAAGATAGTATGTTCTGATTATGTTCCTACTTCCTATGCTGGTTATTTATTGTCCCTTTTCTTTACTGGCGTGCGTATCTTTGGCAAAACAAAATATGATGTCGATGACCTCTCGCCGACGCATGATGGAAATATACGGCAACGGCGAAATTATCTGGATTCTTTGCACCATTCCCAGACGGTAGAAACTTCTGCAGGAAAAGCAGGACCTTTCTAACCGGGAAGTGACACGCTAACTGGTTGCATCAGCGAAGGCCAAACTAAAGTATGTGCTTGGAGAGAAATGAGAATATTGCAAAAGGTGTAATCTAATTATGAAGACTGTTCGGAGACTGCGGGTGGAATAGGACTTTCGTCGCAGTAATACGGGCCCATTCAGATGTCAAACTTAAACAAAATGGTAGGTACAGTGGCTGGACATTCCACTGTGGCATTCCTGCTTTGATATGTATTGCAACGAAAGTATCAAAATAATTTCGTAAAAGGTAAAAGGGACTAAATATGAATAGAGACTACAGACTCGAAAGCAAGGACGGTTTCATATAATCCGTGCGTGCATACTCATGAGCATGACTCATGAGTATGACATGACTCATGAGTATGACGTGACTCATGAGTATGACATGACTCATGAGTATGACATGACTCATGAGTATGACATGACTCATGAGTATGACATGATTCATGAGTATGACATGACTCATGAGTATGACATGACTCATGAGTATGACATGACTCATGAGTATGACATGACTCATGAGATAAATAAATACTATATAATAAATAGTATTTATTTTGGTAAGAAGTTATTTGCACTTGTTGACTTTTTCACAGAAAGAAATGCTAGCACAAGCCCAAAAAAAATTAACAACATAGTTTGAATAATGCTTCTTTAGCTATTATAATCAACAATAGTACTCAGGTCGTTAAATACCGCCACTCGGTGGCCTGGGTGTCCACTAAATTTGCAGCTCTACTGCGGCGGCGCGCTCAATCCGATAAATAGTTTAACCGTACAACAGCTGATTGGAATTTGCGCGTGACGTCAGAGGTTGGCGCCCCCGTGTTTGGCCCCATGTGGTGTTTTCTCATTTGTGGCGCATAGTGGCTGTTGACTCGACTTTATGGTAAGTATTGAGTGATACATGTGGAGTTATTCCTTTTCTTTGAAATTATGTCGCTCACATTTATGTAAGGAATGCAGCATGTATTATTTGGCATTATGGTGCATTTATCGACGAAGCTAGTACTTACGTGCGCCGGATATACCGCACGCTCACATAAAAAATGCTTTCTCTTAACTTATGGCAGACAATGCAGTTGCTTACATTCAAATCATCTTCGTTGATTGAGAGGGGCTATTTTTTATATTGGAGGTGGCAAAAATTCATGTT
>JAXIVJ010001345.1:0-47500 GCA_036785665.1 Chirona hameri | reverse complement strand
CCTTTTGTGCGAAAATGAAGCAATTTCGTCAGAATTGTTTGAGATATAGTGAATTTAGTGACGTCACTAACACGATTTTGACACAAAAATCAGCTAAACTTTGCCAAGCCGTATCAAATGCAACATTTGAAGCAAATGCAATCGAAAAACGCTAAAAGGTAGACAATTGCAAGGGCTACAAACCAGCTATCTCGACATTTCTATTTAAAAAAAATTGACCCAACAAAAATTCAAAAAAAGTTTTTTAAATGCCCACAAAATCAAATTTTCAAAGATATTAAAAAACTGAATACATGTCAGATAACGACATATGGGCAACTAACATACCAAATTTCAAAATTATATCATCTTTTTTTACTGACATGGCATATAAAGTATGGGTAAATCATGACGTCATATTTTGAAATGCGTTTTTTTGGCTTTATTGACCAGATACAGACAAATAAATGCAGCACTGTATTTTTTTTTTAGATACAAACAACTGATATAGGAACATGCTTTCTTCATTTATATTTATCAATTTCAAAATTTTGACCTTCAGTGACCTGAACTTGACCTGAACTTGACACTAACTTAACGTAAATAAAGTCAGGTAGTAAAATGACTATCACTATCGAATTCTACGCGTTAAAGCATCCATAAAACATGTGCTGCATGACTTTCGTAGATGATTTGTGTGTAGTGACCTTTTGTGACCTGACTTTGACTTTGATCTTTTCCAACAATCTCACTTTAGCTCATGTGGGATATGTATCATACCTTTGACAGCACTTTAGGTGATCATAGGCGCAATCGAAGGCCATGGATGGCAAGTATTGTCCATAAACTCAAATACTTCGATTTTGACGTTTGACTTGACCGTGACCTGACATGTGACCTTAATTTGAAATGTTTAAGTGTGCGTTAGGTTTATCTCATTGAGCGCTTTCGAATGCCGCCTTGCGCGTCCGCTGCGATCATTGGTTCTGAAGATACCAGGGGGGGGCTAAAAAAGCCCCCCCCCCCCCCAGTGAGTCGTGTTACAGAATATACCCCAGTGACTGCCGGGTTAAGGCTCCAGAGGTCATAAATGGTCAAAAAGGGCTGTTTGTGGCAAAACAAAATCGCAAATAACTTTTTATCTAATGAAGATAAATAAATACTGTTGACGCCATCGTGTTTGTCTCGTCAAGGCGCGTCGATTTTTTTTTTAAAACTCAGGTCAAGGTGAAGCGGTGACCCAAGTAGGTCATATTCATATCTTCGGAAGAAGAAGCATTTGAATATTCCCCCATTGACTTATCATGGGGAGGTTACGAGATTGACCCGACCGCAGGTCACCGATATCAAAAATCCGAGATACAAATTATAGATACTCGTAACCATATGACACCCAGTAAGTTTGAAACTGATGGGTCAAAAACGTTGGCTGTGGTACGACAGGAAACTTTTTTGGTGGTGGGGTCACGTGACCTGGTCTGGTGACCTGAACTGAGATGACCCGGAGTATTTTTTCTCACAAAATGTGGGTAATAGATGCCCCAACACCTGTGCCAAAAACGGCGACGCTGCTTTTTTCGTGTGAATAACGCCACAACTCTACTTTTCAGATGACGAGGCCATAGAGGCTGTCATCGATCTACTCGGCAGCGACCTTTCGTCTCTGGTGGGGGAGACAGCGGAGCAGCCGAGAGTGGAGCCGGCCACTGGCAGCTCGTACTGTGTGACCGTGGAGGAGCTGAAAGTCGGCGAAGCTGGCAGTCTCGCCAGCGCCCTGCTCTTGTGGGCCATTGCCCATGTAGTCTTCGCCCAAAGAGTGCGTCGTAACGCCCGCCGCCCACCATACTTCTTCTTACAGCACTTCGTGCTGGACATCCGCGAAACGGCGACGCTGCCACGCGCTGTTTGGCGGGCGGCCAAGGCCCTGGGGGCAGCCGAGTGATAGTGCGGGCGGCAACGACGCTGGAGGCAGCCGAGTACGTTGCGTGACGGGGGTGCAGCCGAGTACGTTGCGTGAGGGGTGCAGCCGAGTACGTTGCGTGAGGGGGTGCAGCCGAGTACGTTGCGTGAGGGGTGCAGCCGAGTACGTTGCGTGAGGGGGGTACAGCCGAGTAGGTTGTGTGAGGTGGTGCAGCCGAGTACGTTGCGTGAGGGGGTACAGCCGAGTACGATGCGTGAGGGGGGTGCAGCCGAGTACGTTGCGTGAGGGGGGTGCAGTCGAGTACGTTGCGTGAGGGGGGTACAGCCGAGTACGTTGCGTGAGGGGGTGCAGTCGAGGGGGCAGCCGAGTACGTTGCGTGATCTCTGCTAGTAATATTTGTGTTTTGTTCTTGTTGAATACATTGTTACATTTTTAACATTTATTTATGGGAACTGGTGGAATATATCATCCACGAGTCGTATAGGTGGTCTTGTGTCATGCCACCTCATTTCCTCGACAGAGAGCACGAGATGGTCTCGTTGGAGAAAGTACATGGAATGAGAGATTATCAGGAGCATCAGGAGAGATAAAGATAGTCGTGCGGAGACAAAACACGTACATTTAGAACCTCTATATAGGTCTCGTAAAAGATACTGGAAGCATCTCGACCGGAAAGTGCCAAGAGATGAAACCGACGCGTTATCTTTGAAGAGACCATGAGGACATTATATGGTCTACGGGGCCGCAAAATATTTACTTACGGATACCGTTTTTTGTTCGAAAAGGTCTCTGAGGAGTGAGCTTCTTTGCGAAGATGTGCTGGTGGTTTCTGGGAAGGCTCATGCACGGTTTCCGAAGAAGCCATTGAGGTGAAGTGAATTATCTCACAAGAGACCGAAGATGATGCGCGGTTTCGCTCAAGCCAAACTAAAAATTAAATGGTCTCAAAAAGGGTGGCTCTTTGCAAAGTCGTTTTAAATGCCTCGGAGACTTTCTCATGGGCTTTTCTGTTTCTCAGTGTACGGCACCTTGTAGAAAGTACTTGGTAGTTCCTGATATGCTGGCTTGTTACCAGTACGTAGGTATCACAATCAGCTAGTGTCAACCAGATATCAAATGCCAATTAAAATGGCTGTAATACACAATAACTCGCATGTTTGTAGCAGCACTGTCCCAATGTTGTTGTTGGTGGTGGATTAGGGCGCGTAGCTGATTGTCCCAATGGATAACCACGCAATGAGACCTAGCGTCGCTACGTGCGCCAATATCGTTCTGGCAGCGCCATGATGCGTTGCTCCGCTATCTATACGCTCATTGGTGGAGGCGTATCAAGAAGTAAAATAAATACAAAATCAAGAACTATAATGATAAAATACCCCCAATTCCTTTATGGCCACTAAATATTATACAAAATATCAAGTTCTATGACGTACTATAAATTATTGGAGGCCAACGGATCCCTCTGAAGGCAATCAATGCTATATTTGGACATTTCTGTTTCGATTTATATGGTTCCCTCCGCCTTGGAAAAGTGTTGTACAATCACATGCGCCTTCTTAGTTATAGCAATGCCGGGATCGGTCGAAGCAATACGAAACTAGCAGATATTCTGCCTTTGACCAATATAGCATAACTTTTCCACACATTTGGTAGGACCTTGCCTGATGGGTGAGTTCAAGTTTTGGCAAAACCGATGCTGAGTTCCTCATATGGTCTTCTTAGGCTGAATTTTCAACTCTATATTGTTAGATTTTAGGCTGAATTTCCCACTTGCACCATGGCTTTAAAGCAATCCTAGGACCCTGCCTGGAGAGGGGGCAGCAGGTCAGGCCCTACTGGACCCCCAGACTGGTAATTGATTTAACTTTTGGGAATGATTCAATCATGATTCATTTTGGAACTTGAATAATTCAATCACTTTTTGATTCATGAATAACAAATTTGAGAATTGATTCTTCCCGATTTAAAGAATCAAAACAATATTTTAATTGATTCACGCTTGATTAAACATTTACATATCTGTTGAATATATGTCAAATCAATAAAAGTGTAAGCTTACAAAACCATAGGTATATATGAATTATGATCATTAAAACATTGTTACAGCAATGATATTTCAGTATAAATGAGTGTAGCCACTGGGACTGCATTGTATTTGCACAATGTACCATGCACACTTGAATTGTTAAGAATCTACCTGCCGTTAAAAAGTGACGCACAGACAACGCTAACTGGTCAACGTTCAACGACAGGTTCAACCGACACGCTCCATATGACATGAGGCAAACTGTTCCTGACTTTCTAAATGCCATGGACAGATCAGCTTTAGAAACCCTGAAAACCACAACTTCGAGCAACGTCAGGACCAGTCGGCCAACAAGCTCTGTCTGGTGGAATTGGCGGTGCCAGCGAGCAAAGGCGCTCCGGCGAAGGGCGTTTCGAAAATTTCAGAAATGTATATGTGACTGTCATGCGGAAATGTATACAGCAGCACGCAAAGAATGTTCTGAGACCCTGCGCCGAGAGAAACAGGCTGCGTGGCGAGACTTGGCTTGTAAGTGCAACTGGTTTACACCGCTGAAAGTAATCTGGGAACAAGCCCGTGCCTTTTCCTCTCGCCGAAACTATATAGGTGCATTTCCTCAACTTGTTACTGACAATACTGTCATAACCGAACCACATGATGTTGCCAATGCTTTTGCAAAACATTTCGCAGACGTTTCAGCCACGGAGATTTATCCGCCACATGTCCATCGAGCCCTAGTTGATAAAGCCAGAGGTCTTGACTTTTCGTCTAACAACTCCGAACCACACAATGCTCCCTTCACTATGCGCGAACTTAAACTGTCCCTAGCCAAAGCAGGCGACAAGACCTCAGTTGGCCCGGACGGACTGCCCTACTCATTTTTTACTAACCTCAACGAGTTAAATCTGTCAACTCTCTTAATTGCTTTTAATAATCTCTGGGTGTATCATACCTTCCCGGATGTATGGCTCCACAGTACCATCATTCCCATTCTTGAATCTGGCAAAGACCGACATTTAGTCAACTCTTATCGTCCAATCTCTCTTACTAACTGTGCGTGCAAGATACTAGAAAGAATGGTAAACACTCGGCTGCGTTATTTTCTTGAGAGCAACAACTGCCTAGACCCTTTCCAAAGTGGATTCCGAGGGCACCACAGCACAGCTGATAATATCGCACGCCTTATATCAGATGTACAGGTTAACTGGGAGCGCCGAAAGCCTACCATTGCGGTTTTCTTAGACCTCACGTCCGCTTTTAACAAGGTTCATCGCTCTACTGTGATCTACAAATGTCACTCGCTTGGCATCCGTGGCCACTTAGCCCACTACCTTTGCAATTGTATCCAACCTCGCCCTTTCAAGGTTCGCTGCCAGGCAACACTGTCAAATAACAAACAGATGAAACACGGGGTACCACAAGGTAGCGTTCTTTCTCCTACCCTTTTTCTGATTGCTATCAATGACATTCTCCTCACTCTTCCTCGTGTCCAAATGTCTATCCGCTACTCGCTGTTTGCCGACGATCTGGCTCTATGGTGCTCGCGTAAAAACTGTCAGGAGTCCTCTGCTATACAGAAGGCAATTGATCACTGTGTTGAATGGTGTGCAAAATGGGGATTTTTCCTTTCTGCCCCAAAGTCCGCAATGCTCATTTTTAAAGGGACATTGCCACCTTTCTGAAAGTTGTCAAATATACGCCGGTTGTACCCGAAAATAGGAAGTAAGTGCTGCTGAAAACGATGGTGATATGTTTTTTCTCGAAAACGACACTTAACTTGATAAAAATTAAGTTGTTTAAATTTGGTATGATGACGTCATATTGAACTCTAGAGAGCTATATATAAATCCTTTACGCTGCCAAAGTATGGCACATTTTTTCGAGACAATTCTGGCGCTTTGAATACAAAACAAACCAACCATTGAAACGTATGAGTCTTCGTACACCACCGTCAAACTAGGAGCAGATTTATTCGAAATTTAGTTTGATATTTGAGGCATCTCGATTTCGCTGAAAATTGATACACTGACCATATCCGATACGCTGATCACGAATCCAATGTTTTTGATCTGGGATTGTTTCGTACCTTACGAAATACGGACGGTCATACATACATACGAACAGGGACGTAGGAACTATGTTCAAGTTGGGAGGGGGGGGGGGTCCGGAGGCATTCTGAAGTCGATTATTTCCATGCAACGCCTATAGGCGTAATGGTAAAATCCAAATTGTTGGGGGGGGAGGCTGCCCCCCCCCCCCCCTGTTCCTACGCCTATGCATACGTAGGTCCGCCGGGTATCTCGATTTCGCTGAAAATTGGTCCACAAACCATATCCGATGCGCTGATCACGAATCCAATGTTTTTGGTCTTGGATTTTCGTATCTTACGAAATACGGACGGTCATACATACGAAGGTCCGCCGTGTATCTCGATTTCGCTGAAAATTTGTGTACAGAGTACAGACCATACAGCATACTTAGGACACTGATCACGAAATCTTCCGTTTGATATTTCGATTTCTATTCTTGATGATTTTATTTCGCAGATAGTGTAATGCTTTCTACATTTATTTTCATATCGCAGTGCAGGAAACAGTTAACAGTATCATACACGACATTGTGCCCACCCTTGACTAGCCAGATGCAACAACCTGATCAACTATTATCAAACCGAAATGTGCTTCCTTCACGAATAATGTGACAAAATGCATCCTTTGGTTACCAAAACCACACGACAGTGTCCCTATTCAGCCTTTACCAAGCAAAATAAAAAAGGTACCGTACAACACAGCCATCCAGATTATTTAAATGAGAACGATCTGCTTCAGGCAAAAACGCAGGTGAAGGGAAGGGAAATAGGCCGGCCGGAAGCGGGCGGCCACCTTGTTGCGCTCGGTCAGCTGGCCAGCTCTGCCTGCCTTCTCCGAGGGACGCTTGGCCGCTGAGCTCGGCTCCGACTCGGACTGGGGCAGACGCTTCTTCACTGCCTGTGGGTAGATGGGCGGTCAGCTCATGGGGGGGGGGGGCTCGGGTCATGGCACGACCACACCAACATACAGTACAACAACCAGCGTACAACAACCAGGGTCAGACACAGCAGCAGGTCACAGGGGTCAGACACAGCAGCAGGTCACACGGGTCAGACACAGCAACAGGTCACACGGGTCAGACACAGCAGGTCACACAGGTCAGACACAGCAGCACGTCACATGGGTCAGACACAGCAGCAGGTCGCACGGGTCAGACACAGCGGCAGGTCACACTGGTCAGACACAGCAGCAGGTCACACTGGGTAAGACGCAGTGGCAGGTCACACAGGGTCAGACACAGTGGTAGGTCACACAGGGTCAGACAGTGGCAGGTCACACAGTGTCAGACAGTGGCAGATCACACAGGGTCAGACACAGTGGTAGGTCGCATAGGGTCAGACACAGTGACAGGTCACACAGGGTCAGACACAGTGGCAGGTCACACAGGGTCAGACACAGTGGCAGGTCACACGGGGTAAGACGCAATGGCAAGTCACAGGGTCAGGTCACACAGGGTCAGACACAGTGGCAGGTCACACAGGGTCAGATACAGTGGCAGGTCACACGGGGTAAGACGCAATGGCAGGTCACACAGGTTCAGACACAGTGGTAGGTCACACAGGGTCAGACAGTGGCAGGTCACACGGGGTCAGACACAGACACAGGTCACACGGGGTCAGCTGATGCAGCGGCATGTCACATGGGGTAAGACACAGGGCAACACACTTTCTGTCAGTGCACCATGTTATGTACAGTATGACGTCACAGCATCACATGGTAACATCAGAAAAACAGAGGCATTGTGTACCAGGGCAGCATTTCCATGTCTTCTGATGAAGCCTTTATTATTATAAATAGGTTAGGTTAGGTTAGGTTGCATTAATACATCGGACAACTTATTATCGCTGTAGGGTTAGGTTTTGTCTACAAGATGGTCTGGGGGTCTGGGGGCAACAGATCCCAGTAGGACTGCAGCGCAGTGAGCGGATTGTTCAAATGTTGGTCTCTGCAACCGTAATTGCTGTAAAGGTTAGGTCAGGTTTGATTATGTTATTATAATTGTTTCCTGACACACCCTGGTTAGGTTTAACGGCTTCTTCAGCAGAAATATGGAAATTTTGCCGTGGTGCACAATGCAGCTGCTTTTATGATGTTACCATATGCTGCCATACTGTGAATTACACGGCGCACTGACAGGTACCTGCCTTAGTCGAAGAATACCTACCTGTATCATTTTTGGTCAAAGAACCTTACATTTCCATAATTTATAATTTTGCTCACTGAACAATGAACATCATCACTAGCAAACATATTGATAGAACACCACTGGCGGATACAGTTGCAGTGGAATACCAGTGGGCATAGCCCTGCCAAATGTGAAGAAAAAATGCAGAGAATTGGCATGTTTCAGCATTTTATATACAATATAAGCAACTTTTATTTGGTGAAATGTGTTTTGAAATCCTCCTCAGGGTAACAGAAAAGTACAATTTCCTCCTTTTATTTTTTTAATGTGTCAAACCCTTCTTTTCAATCTTAAAATAATGGCATGTGGCACATTTTCCCACTCAATGTTGTGCAAAGGTATCCGTCATAGGCGTCTGATTACCCAAATGATTTATCCTAATGCTAAATAAATTACCTTTTGTCTGGCTTATGCTCTTGTGATATTTGTAACGATAATCACAGCATAATTAGTGAATACGTTGATAGGAAAATAGGAATCTGTTGGGCCGTTGGCTGTTGGTAAATGAAATAGCATGACGACTCACCTGCACAGATGGAGTTTCCTATTCACATGGTGTGGCCACTGCCCCACCAACTTTGTGTTATGCCCCACCAACTTTTGTCAGATTTGAAGGTTTCCTGGCATTAATATGGCAATTTTTCACCTCAATAATGTAAAACATCCGGCCAATATGGCATTTTGCCCCACCAACGTTTTCTGGGAAGCTCCACCCATGCTCACCTGTACACCGTAGTAGAAATATTTGATTCGCCACACACAACATAGGGCATTCGATGCATTCCTGATTGCTCTTAAATGGAAATTATTGACTTAAAAAGATTAAAACTGGTAAAATGTTGATGGCACGGCGTAACACATCAATCAACAATCAAACATCGCGATTCGCGATCATAGAAAATCAAAGTTTCTTTCTAAACAAGTACACCCGGCCATAACGAGAGCTGACGTCATCGGTACAAAACTCCATATAAGGGTGGGCCTTACTAAGGCCCAAATTTTTTAATCACAATTGAATTTATCTTAGACCAGATAACTGTGTTTGTTTTCAATGTTACCCCCCTAAGTTTCGCTCTATGGCCACTAACTTAGCTATCTCAACTCAAAACTAGTGTTAAGGTGGGAATGTCCCTTTAAGCGAGGGCCTGTCTCTAATCTGACCCACTCGCCACAGATTGACAATACCATCATACCCCATCCCAGGACTCACAAATTTTTGGGAGTTACCATGGACTCGCATATGACATTTCAGGCTCACATCGAAGACGTCCGAACTCGCTGTCTAAAACGTGTAAACGTCCTTCGTTGCCTCTCTGGTTACTCATGGGGAGCGGACCGCAAAACATTGACTATGTTGTATATAGGCATCATCAGGTCTGTCCTAGAATATAACTGCTTCCTTTTTAGTACCATATCCGTCACTTCGGCCAAACGCTTGGAAACCATTCAATCCACCTGTCTTTGGTTGATTACTGGGGCCTTCCGCACCTCACCGGTTCTCGCCCTCCGAGCCGACACCTACCTTCCAGCTCTGGGAGATCGGCGCATTTTCCTCCTTCTTCGCTTCTACTTTAAAGCTAAAAGTGAACCAAACCATGCATCGGTTGGTGCACTGGAGGCAAACAGACCACATACACGGGGACCGCTGAGGAGACCTAGTTTCCTAGCTGATGCCTTAAAACAAGCACGACGAGCCTTCGACCTTCCGTGCGTACAAGTGGCCCAACACCCGCCGTTGTCACCATTCTGGAACTACAATGATCTCTCGATATTGTATTTGTTCACTGTCAAAAAAGCAGACCTCTCTCCTGCTGAGGTTCAAATGGCTTTCCAGGAATATAAGAGCAATAACCGTGAGTCAGCATTCTACTTTACCGATGGTTCTTCTCACGGCAATCAGGTAGGATCCGCTGCATCTGGGCCTGATTTCAGGTTTACTGCGCGTCTACCTGATTATAGCACGGTTTTCTCTGCTGAAGTGTATGCGATTAAACGGGCTTTATTGCATATCAGAGACAAGTATGTTCCCCAGGCCACAATATGGACTGACTCTAAAGCATCCGTCCAGGCGCTCGAGAGAATGAATGACTTTGTGCATCCAGGAGTGTACGATATTCATTAACTTGCCCTTTCGCTATCCGATGACCAGCATGTAACCTTCCTCTGGATCCCGGGGCACTGCGGGATCCCAGGGAATGTCCTCGCTGACACCCTTGCAAACGAAGGTGCTTCGTTACCAGCTCCATTGGTGGAGCCACTACCGGTGAGCGATGCACTTCATCTCATCAATGTCCGCTACGGAACATTCTTACAGCGCCAGTGGGACGAGTTGCATGCTAACCACATGTACAGGATCAAGCCTAAACTGAGTGTGTGGGATACATGCTTCCAGCACAACAGGGAGAGGGAGGTGATGTTGTCACGTCTGAGATGTGGACACACCCGCCTCACCCATAGTCACTTATTTGCTCGTACTGAACCTCCCAACTGTGAGTCTTGCAATACGCGTCTATCAGTGGAACACATCCTGGTCGGTTGTAACGTGCTAGCACGAAGCCGACAACGCATCATCAACTACCTATCCGTGCGTCGCCTTGATTTGTCTCTTCAGACGCTACTCGGCAACGACGATCCAGTACTCACAGATTTGGTCCTTGACTACATCTTACAGTCGCCATTTGCTGGCAAACTCTAAAACGGTCATCTTCCAACACAATCGTCTCGCCACTACCTTGCCATACTCCTGTGCCCTAGGGAGGGGACGCGACGTACCAGCTAACCCTGTACCAAATGCAACCTTGGAGAGGACGTGGCGCTCCCTGTACCCATGCGCCTGCGACCTATGAAAGGACGCGGCACTCCCCGTACCCATTACGCCTGCGACCTAGAGAGGACGCGGCGCACCCGTGCACCTGCGATGACTAGATACTAGGGCGCGACGCGTCATTCCACCCGTGTACGGTGGCCTAGGTGAGGACGCGGCCTATTGCTACACACTTTCAATGGATATGACGGTATAGTGATATCGATGGGTATGGTCTCTGATCTTACCTGTTTCTTATTATATGGGGTTTTTCCCCACATACATGCAAGGACCCTACCACCCACTGGACAGGGCTGGCCAGTATTAACTGGACTGACCTGCTCCGCGGTCAGCTACTATTTAGATCCTGGTGCTTTTGATAAATATAGTCTATCCCATCCCGATTCCATTAAAACTACTTGCATATGTGTGGTTTTCCCCATATATTAAATTGAAAAGTGGCCACCGGACTTAGTTAGGATGAGCCGTTTTTTGCGCGGTTTAGTTAGGACACCGCTTTCCTCGCGAGGCTAGTAACGTAAGTTAAGGCCATACAAAAAAAATGCTGCTGTGAACATACCCAACAGACCCACCAGACCCTTGCGCCAGACCTGCCAGCCCACTGCTCGGTTGAACTCGCTCGGGGGGGGGGAGGGGGAGGAGCCAGGGGGATGATAAAGTGAGTATGGGCTGTTTGTGGTGGGACAGTTACTCAATATTCATTGGTGTGTATTGTGTATGTTTGTGTGAGTGATTGTATTGCGTGGAGGCGGCACCCAGTCATACTTGTTGCCTGCTACGTCCTTCCGCAGGATAGCCTCAGCTTCTGAGCGTTTTCCGTTCACGGTTCTTGTCGTTTTATTTTGTTTTTGTTTTCCTGGTAGGCCGTGAGAGCATGGAAGTTGGAGGTCTGACCTTTCAGCTGCCTTGTACTTTACTGGAGATGCTCATGTGGCTGCCCTCCAGTGAAATTTATGTGTGTCCTGTGCTCCTGTGAGATTGTGAATAGCCCCTGAGATTGTTAACATTAAACAGTCCAGTCCTTGAAATACCTTTGTTCAAATTTGCCCTTCCCTTTCTTTCTTTCTCTGCTCGTGCTTTGTATTGTTTTTGTTTGTTTTGTGCTGCACTGCTCGCCTGTGTTTCAAACTTATGATGCTTCATCACTTGTAATTATGCTATGTATCCGAGTGCCATGTCTTCGCTTACACCTCATTTGTGCTTATTATTTAATGTTAATCAGCTAGTTTTGGTGACATGTTTGCAGATTCATATAATTTTATTTGCTTGCATTTTGTTGTTCCTTAAATTTCATCAGCAATGTTTGTGTGTCATATTTGTGGGTTTCTTGTAACTATTATTGTTCTGCTAAGTTAATATTGTCTTAATTTCCACACTCGCTGCTGCACCGCCGCCACCTGCTGAGCACTATTTCTTCTTCCTCGGGTTCTAGGAACAGGGTGGCTTCAGATGGGTCAGCTACAACTTCACCACACTCCAGAGGCCACAACAGCAGGAACATCACCATCTCACATGTAAATATAAATTCAATCACGTCTCGCTGCCGACTTGACGAGCTGTCCCACTTTGCCTTTCTTAATGACATTGGCATTTTATGTTTGACTGAGACCAAACTTGACGAGACAATCCATCCTTCTCTTTTCACCCGTGACGACTATCACAGCCCATTGACAAAACACAGGAACAGGAATGGAGGGGGTGTCGCCATTTACATCCGCAATAACCTAGCAGTGAAACGACTTGCAAATATTAAAACACCAGGAGTAGAATGGGTATGGTGCCTTGTTAAAGTGAAACTCATGTAGCGTTGGGGAATGGCAGGGGGTCATAGGAGTAGGGAGAGTGGGAGGGTATGATAGGGAACAAGGAACTGGGCCAGGTTCCGCTCCACTCTTGCGTGTGTAGGGAGGGGTACGTGGTAGAGGGGGATAGCAGTGGAGGGATACATTGTAGGGTGAGGGGAATGGAGAAGAAGGTAGAAAAAGGGATAGGGGTAAAGGAGGGTAGGGGAAAGAAAGAAGAGAGGTGGAAGGGAAAAGAGAATCTCTGCACCTCCGGCTGTACTGGAAAACTGCTGATCCCTCTCGTCTTCTTCGTCAGCTCGATCTTCGGTGACCTGCAATGACCTGCAGTGGCCTGTAGTGACCTGCAGTGGCCTGCAGTGACCTGCAGTGTTCTGCAGTGGCCTGCAGTGACCTGCAGTAAACTGCAGTGACCTGTAGTGACCTACAGTGACCTACAGTGACCTGCAGTGACCTGCAGTGACCTGCAGTGACCTGCAGTGACCTGCAGTGACCTGTAGTGACCTGTAGTGACCTGTCCGGCTCGTAGGTCCGCTAGAAGTGATGAGAGATGTAGAAACTGATGTAGAGATGTAGATGTAGCATAGCGTAGATGTAGACAGAGACATATGTATGTATAGCGTAGCGTAGCAAAATCCCCTTCCGCGTACAAAACATTTGATGGTGGAAGATGCTTATAAATTTTGAGAGGCTGATCATCCTGGTCCATCGTATAGGCTGGTTCACCGACATGCCATTTCACTGCTCGAGGACGGGAGGCAGGGTCTCGCCCATGAGGGTGAGGTCGATACAACGGGGAGGTGTGTAGGATTAGCGTCGGGTGTGACGCTCTGGTGACCATTGCCAACCTTCGTGATTCAGATCTTTCTTTAAAATCTTAAGTCGATTCGTAAGTTGGGTCATCCGTCCAGTTATTCCTCCCCATTTAACACCTGCTTAACTCCCAAAACCTAATCGCCCACTTGTCGTATGCCAGCGTTGCTACGTTTTACTTACCTTCGAGTAATGATCCGTCCGGCTGTCCTGACTGAGTTTGCACCACTCCTACTGGATCTTAACCTAAGAATTATCCTTTGTCATCCTCACTGCCACTCTCTCAACTACAGACATTCCGCTTTCATACGCCCCATAGTGATTTGTGCACCCCCAAAATTCCCTCCCAGTAGTGTCGGATGCCAGCTGGATGAGTGACTCCCAGGTAGGATAAATGTCCTCATCAATACGAAATCCTAGTAGCGCTCCGCTGAACGACAGCATTGCTGCGTAGGCCGCCCAGAATATATGTATTCAATGTAATCCGTCCGGTTCCTACTTTAAAAGGGAGCTAGTTTATCCATAGGGCTTATATGAAACACCGACTACGCTTTACTGCCCGTCTTATCCTCTCTGTCCGGGAGAGGCTCCTATACCTACTGTCCGGGCCTCCGACCTGGGCTCCGCCGGACCTGGGTCCTCTATCCAAGCCCACCACATTGGGCTCCGCCGGACCTCTGACCTCCATCCGGGCCACGACCTGGGCTCCGCCGGACCAACTTGCTAAGTTAACATCGACCGGCATCGACGGCGAGCTACGCGGATGTCCTTGCCTATATACCGACTGCGGGCGCCCGGGAATCTCTAGAGGAGATCTTCCCGTCTAACCTAGAGTGACTTCTGAGGCACGTCTGGCCTCCTCCTCCCTCTTATCCTTCCTCCCTCGCCCTCCTTTTTCTACGCCAACCTATCATCCTCTGGCATTTGGCACCCGCAGTCTCGGACTTACTAATTGTAACCTCCCTGTGATATGCGGCCAGCCGATATCACTCGGTCTGGGCATAATTTTCCATGAGCACTTTCATTTACATGTTTCGCCACGCTGATAAATTTTCGATACAAGGATCGGGCACATCAGAAGACGGGGGTGTGCCACACCCAGAGCAAGACACCGCCGGGTCGGAGTATAAAAAGAGGCAACGTCGCACAGAGGGGACAGCAGCGGACGCACGGACCGCGGGAGTCGTCTTCGGGACCTCAGCACGCGCGCTGCCCGCGGCGCGGCGGCGGCAGCCGTCCGCCGTGGCAGGGGTGACAGCAGAGAGACGGCAGCAATACTCAGCCAGGCAGAGGTGACAGCGGCAGATCACGTCAGAAGTAAGTCACGGAGCTGCTCATCCTTTCCGATCCTACCCGAAATTCAGCCCAGGCCCGGTGACTACAAAATTTAAACAATAAGGGACTATGTGGTATATTTTGCGTAATTTGGGTCATCTGTCCAGACTCGCTACTTCTGACCTAGGAAGACAGGAGAACGACATGTGTAGCCGATGCTGTATTGTGTGATGTCAGGCGATCGCAGTACTATGAAGTAAGCATGCTGCACAGCGAATAGGGTTAGGTCCTAACGCCTTTTGGCGTCTGTAAATACGAGCGGTTGTAGTTAGGATGCTAAGCTAGAGATTGAACTAGTAAATTGTTTGCTTAGTTGCTGAGTTAGAATAAACGTTGTAAATTTGTGTAACATTTTACTGGGGAAAGGAGACGTGATGGAATTGAGATGGTCGTTGAAGGAAGGAAAAGTACACGGCAATACGGTCCCCCGACAGCATGAGGTAAGACATGAATGAAGCCAGTTTAGCCGCTGATAATTATTATGTTTCGGCTGTGGTTCGAATGGTTCGATTAATTCGTTCTTGTTTTGCTCGCAATACTTAGCCAGAAGCCAGAGTTTAATGATTAAGTACGTTTCCGCTGCAGTTAATTTAACGTTATGTATCAGAATCTTGAACGATTTCGAATCACGGAATGGTAACTTTCGCTGAACGGTTAAAACGCCAGGTATCCCAACTACCAGACAAAGGATTAGTGAGGTTGGGTAGAGACTCGTCATTCTAGCTTGGCAGGTAAGGATAACAAATGTAAGGACCATATCACTGAGACGACATCGATTGGTTATAAAGTATCGGTTAATTCTGTCGCTTAGAGGTGTGCTCTATGTTGAGCGGGACAACACAAATCGGAGACTGGCAAGTTACCGCCAAGGGATTGTCTGTCTAAGATTACGTATGTATAATCGGCGATGCGCTATTAGCTATTGGTCCGGAGTGGTTAATCCGGAGTGGTTAACGTTAAATCCCTGTCTATATTACCTTATTTGGAATTATCGATCAAACCATAACTAGTTCAGCCCGTAAAAGGTTCTAAGGGCGCGGCAACCTGCAACAGACGTATACTTGCGAGTCAGTGGATGATAAGTATAACAGTCAAATTAACTTTCTTAATATTGTGCGTCTCCTAACCGTCTGTTAAAAATACACCTTCAGCCAGCAGCTCGCGATTTACGACATTACAGCCGACGCCTTCCCCATGTTAACGTCAGGGTACAACTGTAAAGTTAGAGGTCCTGTATATTGACAGTCCAAGTGGTAACTTAAGCCTTATTAGTAGCCAACTATAAACAGCGTTACATTATTTGAATCTATTCTGACGATGGTGCACTGCCGATTATATTGAAGTTTAAAAGTGATATTTCGGAGATTATTAGCTGATGCTTATTGAAATGTGTTATTTGTGATATATGCACGTTACCTCTGGTTGCGATTCTTTTTGGACAACTTTTCCCATGTAGGAAATTACCTAAGGGTCATATAATTTACGTCACCGATAGAGAACTGGTAAAGCGGTTAGTACTCAGTCATAGTTGGAGAAACGTCGCTGATATTGATTTCGTAATAGGATAGCGAGAAGGACACTACTCTTCCCCAGCAACTAGATGAGTGAATGAGGATCGGCCGTTTCTAAGTATCGAGTAACGTGTGGCGGCAGATAACAGTAAATACAGGCTCCAGCAGAGAGAAGTAAGCTAAATGTACTATGACTGATAATACTCACAGTCAGGGCCGCACAGAGATTAAATAAGGATTGGAGCTTCAAGAAGAGGCATGACGGCTTGTGTGCCCGATCCTTGTATCGAAAATATATCAGCGTGGCGAAACATGTGAATGAAAGTGCTCGTGGAAAATTATGCCCAGACCGAGTGATATCGGCTGGCCGCATATCACAGAGAGGTTACAAGTAGTTAAGTCCGAGACTGCGGGTGCCAAATGCCAGAGGATGATAGGTTGGCGCAGAGACAGGAGGGCGAGGGAGGAAGGATAAGAGGGAGGAGGAGGCCAGACGTGCCTCAGAAGTCACTCTAGGTTAGACGGGAAGATCTCCTATAGAGATTCCGCAGTCGGTATATAGGCAGGGACATCCGCGTAGGCCGCCGTCGATGCCGGTCGATTTTAACTTAGAAAGTTGGTCCGGCGGAGCCCAGGTCGTGGCCCGGATGGAGGTCAGAGGTCCGGCAGAGCCCAAAGTGGTGAGCTTGGATAGGGGACCCAGGTCCGGCGGAGCCCAGGTCGGAGGCCCGGACAGTAGGTATAGGGGCCTCTCCCGGACAGAGAGGATAAGACGGGCAGTAAAGCGTAGTCGGTGTTTCATATAAGTCCTATGGATAAACTAGCTCCCTTTTAAAGTAGGAACCGGACGGATTAGATTGAATGCATATATTCTGGGCGGCCCACGCAGCAATGCTGTCGTTCAGCGGAGCGCTACTGGAATTTCGTATTGATGAGGACATTTATCCTACCTGGGAGTCACTCATCCAGCTGGCATCCGACACTACTGGGAGGGAATTTTTGGGTGCACAAATCACTATGGGGCGTATGAAAGCGGAATGTCTGTAGCTGAGAGAGTGGCAGTGAGGATGACGAAGGATAATCCTTAGGTTAAGACCCAGTAGGAGTGGTGCAAACTCAGTCAGGACAGCCGGACGGATCATTACTCGAAGGTAAGTAAAACGTAGCAACGCTGGCATACGACAAGTGGGGGACTAGGGTTTGGGAGTTAAGCAGGTGGGGAGGGATAACTGGACGGATGCCCTAACTTACGAATCGACTTAAGATTTTAAAGAAAGATCTGAATCACGAAGGTTGGCAATGGTCACCAGAGCGTCACACCCGACGCTAATCCTACACACCTCCCCGTTGTATCGTCCTCACCCTCATGGGCGAGACCCTGCTTCCCGTCCTCGAGCAGTGAAATGGCATGTCGGTGAACCAGCCTATACGATGGGCCAGGATGATCAGCCTCTCAAAATTTAAAAGCATCTACCACCATCAGATGTTTGTACGCGGAAGGGGAGTACGCTACGCTATACATACATATGTCTCTGTCTACATCTACGCTATGCTACATCTACATCTCTACATCAGTTTCTACATCTCTCATCACTTCCAGCGGACCTACGAGCCGGACAGGTTACGGCAGGTCACTGCAGAACACTGCAGATCACTGCAGGTCAATGCAGGTCACTGCAGGTCACTGCAGAACACTGCAGGTCAATGCAGGTCACCGAAATCGAGCTGACGAAGAGGACAAGAGGGAACAGCAGATCCCATTACAGCTAGAAGGATCAGCAGTTCCCAATACAGCCTTAAACCCCCTCTTCTTTCTTTCCCCTACCCTGCTTTACCCCTATCCCTCCTTCTACCTTCTTCTCCATTTCCCTCACCCTACAATGTATCCCTCCACTGCTATCCCACTCTACAACGTACCCCTCCTCCACACGCAAGAGTGGAGCGGAACCCGGCCCAGCTCCTTGTTCCCTATCATACCCTCCCACTCTCCCTACCCCTATGACCCCCTGGCATTCCCCAACGCTACAAATACCGTAATGGGTGTACCTGAGGGGCGTACATCCGGCTAGCGTTGCTCCCCGTCGTCGTCTCGCTTACTCAGCTGTTCTGGCGATGGCTGTGATGACTGTAGTTACTAGACTTGCAGTCTCGGGCTTCTGACCCGAGTTTTTGCATGTCTGGGTTGGATGCGAGGAGAGGGTGCGTCTGCCGCCGGCCGGCTCGGAATGTTTTGTCAGAGGAGTCAGGCCCGGTGCATTGGAACATGCTGAGAAGATGTACCCCGTTACACTCACTACACTTTTGATTTGTTCAGTATATGTCCCTCCAAACCTATCATCAGGGCAGCATTCTTTAGTTACAGCCAAGCTGTCAGAAAGCATTTTGGCAGCACAAGTCTATGTTCCAGATAATATTATAATTCTGGGAGATTTTAATGCTGGCAACACATTTTTGGATTCCAAGTTTTTAAAGCATAGCCCACTTACACCTTATGAGATTGCTCTCCATGATGAGATATTGTCTTCCAATTTAAAACAGCTTATACATCAGCCTACACGCTATGCAGAATCTAATAAGGTTGCCAATCTAAGGGACCTTGCCCTAGTTTCAAATGTAGCAATGGTAGAGAATAGTGGGGTTTTTCCTTCCTTCTCGAGAATCGATCATATACCAATATTTGTTTCCCTTAAAATTGAACCCCCCTCCATTTCCAAACAAACAACACAGTGTTGGGATTACAGACAAACAGACACTGACAAGCTCACCAGACTGTTGATGGACACTGACTGGGACACACTTCTTGACTGTGATATGGACAAAGCGACAGAAAACTTGACTGTCGCCTTACTTACTGCAGCCAAGGCCACGATTCCATTGAAAGTTTTCACTAGAAATCCAACTAATAAACCATGGTTCAGCCTGGAGCTAAAATGCCAAATCTGACGACGTGACAGACTTTTAAAATTGCAACAACAAAAAACGTGACACTCCCCAGGACTGGGAACGATGGAGAAGACAAAGAAATCTGACAACCGAGACAAACCAGCGACTAAAGACCTTACATATACAATCAGAAGTTACGAGACTTTTTGAGCATAAACGAGATCCGCGAACATATCACAACATACTTAAAGGAAATAGTTCACCTTCAACATGGGGTTTTGAACTGAAATAGCAGTTTTGTAGCCCGTGTTGAGAAATCCTTATCTGCAACTTTTCTTGGCTGAAAAGACTCTCCAGCCGAAGATATTTGACTTTTTGACGAAGGAATGCGGCGCATATATGATTTACCGTACCGTCTGAAAGTGCCAGCACTGCCAGGGAGCATGCGCAGACCAATAACGCACACCATAAAATTAATAATTTACGACCTTCTGTCCTGAATTGGCGTGATGTAGGACCATTTTTGAAAGGAAAAAAGAAACTGTATTACAAAATATAATAAAATCGTGTTCTGAAAAATGTTCCGAAGGTGAACTATTTCCTTTAACCCTATTTGTAACAGGGGGGGATACCCCCCCCCCCCCCCCTCATGGTTTTCGCAGATATCTCCAGAACGGCTGGGCGCAGGCCCGTGAAATTTTAGGACTTTTCCTAGCATTGAATAGCGCATTTGGAGTCAAAATTTTGAGTTCTTAACCTGAACAGAGGCGGTTCCAGGGCACAGTTTTGGGTGGGTTCGGAGGCGATATTTGGCGATAATACGGAAATGCGATCTTCACGGTTTCTTCCTAACTGCCTCAAGTATGAAGGAGTTACATCGGTTTACGGTGATTGCAACAAGTAAAAATGGGTTGATGTTAATGAAATCTTTTAAAATTGCATGGCAGAGGCGGTTTCAGGGGCTTGAAAAAGGGGGGTTTCCAGGAAGTATTCAATGCTTGGCGAGAAGCAAATAGAGCAATGTAAGGGGAATTTATAGTTATCAAGATGTAACAGATAGCTTCTGCTTCCATTATTTGCATAATTTATTATATATATAGTTTCAAGGGCGTGTTCAGGCACATGGAAAGGGGAGTGGCTGGCATGGTGATGACGATATGGCAGCGATAACGGCGCAATAGACGGTTAGCTTATAATGATATATGCACATATAAGGCCAGAAAAGAGAATAAAGTCATTTTTTGCAGAGGCGCGCTCAGGAATGGAAGAAAGGGAGTCATATTATTGCAAGGAAACTATGAGGCATGGGCGTACAATGACATAACATACTGCAGTTTTCGGATGAAACACGCACCACAGGCTACTCTACGAACGATTATAAGATAATAGGCGAGTCCAGGTAGGGTAAAAGGGGGGTAAGCAATGTTAATTGAAGTTGTAAGTGAAATAGTCACTGTTGACTAGTTAGTATCATAATAGCGGATAGTATACTTATCAAAAGGTCTTGCGCCGCCCCAGTTTGGATCCTGGATACGCCTATGATGAAGTACAACATGCAAAAAGGAACTATCTGCGATCAGTAACATATTTATAGTGCTGGGTAGCAACTTGTCTGCGGTTAATATTCTTTTCCAATTTTACCTCCCTTTTTCACTAACCTGGTACCGCCTATGGCAAAAATATTATTTTTAACTGTTTTGTCTAATGTCACAATCACATACCATTTCATTTATTTAAAAAAAAACATAAAAAAATGGTTTTATTACGCATTTACTTCACCCCCATATTGAGTGCCCTGCATACGCCTATGATTTTTGAATTTTCAAACGCCACCGTCATATATCAATTTCCAATTCAATATCTATCGATTCGTATTAGTTGTGTTAAAATCGGTCAATAAACATGAAAGCTATGTTGGATAGAAAATCCCACTAAAATTTGTAGTTTTTGCCCCCCTGTTGCCCCCCTATCAAAAATTTATATTTTTGTATTAATTAGAAATGTAGATCGTGTTGAGGGGAACCAAACACCGTTTCATTTTTGAAAATCGGATGGGTAGATCTCGAGATCTCCGGGGGGGGGGCGGAATCCGCCCCCCCCCCCCCCCCCCCCTGTTACAAATAGGGGTAGCCTGTTACAAATAGGGTTAAAGGACTTATTGGGAAGAAAGGAAAGCATGTCATACCACCTCTAATCAGCCAAGACGGAACACCAATCACAGACGAATATGACAAAGCGACTATTCTAAATGAACATTTTGCTAGCCAAACTCGACTGAACACACATGACAAAGACCTACCCCAAGTTTATCCTCCTACACCTTTCCCAAATTTGGCGGAGGTCCAAGTACCGAGCAAAAGGTTCTCAAAATGTTGAATTCCTTGGACCCTAATACATCATCAGGCCCTGATAAAGTTCCAAATAAATTACTTAAAATGTGTGCGTTGTTAATTGCTAACCCCCTATGCAAACTCTTTAATAAATCGCTTCAATCGGGTAAATTTCCCCTTTCTTGGAAAATAGCTTGTGTAACCCCAATTTTCAAACAAAAAGGATCCTCCTCAGATCCAACCAATTACAGGCCAATAAGTCTTCTTCCTAATTTATCTAAGATACTTGACAAATTAGTATTTAACAAAATATATGAGCATCTATCTAAAAACAATTTATTGACTGAGAAACAAAGTGTCTATCGTCCCCAACATAGTGCACATATCCAGCTCCTTTATCTTACTCATCAACTGTACTCTGCGCTAAATGAAAACCAAAATTTCAACACAATTTTCCTTTACATTTCGAAATATTTTGATAAAATTTGGCACGAAGCATTGATTGCAAAATGTGAAATTCAATACAACTCCCTGTTGGCATGGTTGAAGTCTTATTTAAAAGATCGCAGTCAGGTTGTTCGTAAAGGAAGTGCCATTTCTGGATCTAAAACAAATCTAGCTGGCTCGCCCTCATGTACCTTAATGACTTATCAAAAATTACTGAAAATGTTGCACTTTTCTACGCTGACGACACATCCCTATATTTATCCCACCCACAAGACAGCCAACAACACAGACTCTCACTGCAAAACCACTTGGACATGATAAGACAGTACGGCACCGACTGGGCTATTACACTTAACGCGGACAAGACAGTACAACAAACATTCACAAACAGGCGTAATGACCAAGACTTTTACTTCTCTTTCGATGGACAACCCCTTCTTCCCGTGACTTGCCACTACATTACTACTGACTACTGACCTGCATTTTCACGAACATATCAATTCCTTGATACGAACCATAAATTCTTTCTTACGCTCCAATAAGAACCAATTTATAATATATAAATTAATAATTTATATATTATAAATTTATTTTAATATTAGTATATACCACCAATTTATAGTATATACCAACGTTCTACTTAACGACCTAGGATGGGAACGACTAGAAACGAGACAACTCATTCACAGACTTCTCTTTTTCCATCGACTATATTACAACTACCCGCCTCTTCCTCCATACCTCACTAACCTCTTGACAAACACAAGACAGGACGCTACAGGACTTCAGTTACGCAACGCACACCTCTCACTTACCCCTATCCGGTTAACTTCCTTTCGGAAATCGTACATCCCTGCTACGATTTGAAAGTGGAACCTTCTACCTGAAACACTCCGTAACACTCCTTCTCGACGTGACTTCTCTCGTCAAGTCTGGCAGCGATTCGGGGCACCCGAGCCACCAGCACTTAACTCCGTAGGTACAAAGACACTAAACACACAACACACAAGACTACGTGTCGGCTTATCAACACTACACGCCCACCTCTTTCAACTCACACCAAGTCCGTTGTGTTCTTGTGGACACACGTACGAAGACACCGTCCACTACATACTCTGGTGCCCCCTATACACGAATCACAGAACGAACCTCTTTAACGCAGCGCGACGCATTGTGCGCGACTTTGATGATTTGTCACCCAAAAACAAATTAGAGCTCCTGCTCAATGGTATAAATATTTCACAAACACAGGGTATAGACATCGCACATCACTTACAGACATTCATAGCACTTTCACAAAGACTCAACACACACAAATAACACAACAATCACACATTACCAGCACTTTCACCACGCTGACTTGCTGTTGCCTCCTGTGCCTGGCCACCTGATTTTCGCCGCTCGGCGGACTGGTAGCGGGGCCTACGTGATCTGTTCCTTAGTTTTGGTTACATTTTTGTTTCATTTGTTTCCTCTGGAGAGGCGCTATGATTTAAGCTTTTGCTTTTGCGCCAATCCATTATGGTTCTGTTTGAGTTGATGTCCTTGTGTTAGCAAAATAAACGAACTGAACTGAACTGAAGTCATTTTCCCTGCTTTTAACTCTCTAGTTTTGCATAGGCCATGTGAAGTCAGTGGTGACGCTCCTGCCATCTTTTCCAAATTCTGCCATGTCTACCACAGTAATACATATATACAAGAAAAGCTGGTCAAACATTGTAATTCAAACACTGAAGTGTCATTGATATGTTTAACAATTTAATTTATATTGCTCAATCATATAAATATATCACTCCAAATTACATCGACCATTGAGCATGGCAACCCAGAGTGCGAAACCCCAACATAAAGAACGATGTTATTAAAGAAATATTACGTTGAAGGAACAGCCATTATGATATATAAGGGAAAATGAGCACTCGTTTTTCCAAAATGACCACAATTAGGCATATAAAACAAACTCAAATCACACAAAATATATATTTAGTCTCACCACATGCCTTGCCAACCCAGCACCACATTACGCCACAATCGGCTGAACATGGCGATTCGTAATGGGAACCGACTCTGCAAGGTCATGCCATCACTAAACACAATATGCTGAATAGCATACAAATGCTCTTTCATCGCCAAATATTTCCTAAATATTATAAAAAACGAATATTCCCAGAGTTTGTTTTCAATGTCTAGCAGACGATGTAAATGAGCAAACAAAAGTGACTTCAAGGGTGGAATTTTTTACTTCAAGGGGTAAAAGATGCAAATCACTATGCAGAATCCGAATCCGCCAGGTAAAACTCTCGATTTTTAGACATGAAATGCCAAAATCTCTAGAAAGCTAGGGCCTCTCGATATTTTCCATAAATGGGAACGCTTGCGTCATCAGCGTTCCCATTTTTGGAAGGTGCGTTCCCATTTATAGAAGTAATTTCCAAAAATGGAAACTTTCCAAAAATAGCAATTTGGACCATAGTGTCCCCGACTGATATGCTGTCATACTGTGCATAGCACGGCACACTACCTTAGTCAAAGATTACCAAATTGCATAAAAAAGTGACGCTTCTGTACCTATCCATAGGCGGAGGAACAGGGGCAGCCCCCCCCCCCCCCCCCCCCAACATTTTTGATTTTAACATTACGCCTATGGGCGTTGCATGGAAAGCATCAACTTCAGAATACCTTCAGAATGCGCTTTCGAATGCCGCCTTGCGCGTCCCGCTGCGAGCATTGGTTCTGAAGATACCAGGGGAGGGCAAAAAAAATCCCCCCCCCCCCCCCCCAGTGAGTCGTGTTACATAATATACCCCACTGACTGCCGGGTTAAGAGTTGCAGGGCTTAGGCATAAAAATATTAGAAGTTGGTATAGCTGATTTCAAACTGGTGTCCCTGGTTCCAAAGTTGAAATGGCAGACCCCTCAGTTTACTAACTCTAGCTCCTAAAAGATGCTAGAGTGCCTTACCTGCCACACTGCATTCTCCATCCTTGTAACGTGCCTTTTCATCCGTTTTGTTTGGCCCTTTCAACGCTTGGGAAGGGGAGCCTTTTCAACGCTCGGGAAGGGCCCTTTCGAGGTCCCCCCCCCCCCCCCCCCTGGACGAAATACTGGCTACGTGCCTATGTGAACAGTGTAACGCGGCAGTTTTCTGTTATAGTTGTGTTGAGTGTCTCGGCTCTTCCTTCCTGACTGGTACAACAGCTTGGTTGAACGGCAGGGATGATATTGGCGATCAGTCACACAAGTTTCGTTAGACACACCACCGGTTCAATTGCCAACAGGGAGTTCACAGAGAGCCAGCCTAGTAGCAGAGAGGCACGATCTTAGTGCCACGAGGGTCAGCTCCGGACTGCCTTACCTCCCTCACTGTCAGCCAGAGAGGTGTTTAATACAGCGTCCAAAGGTCGCTCCTGATGCCTGTTAGGGCGTTGGCGAAACTGGTTTCAGCCGGTTCCGGTGTAAGCGACAGTGGTACGGAGACTGATCCTCCGACGCACACAAAGAGCGAGGCCAATACAGCCGTGGTTTGTGTCATAAAGACATATAGCACAGTCATCGTCATTAGTGACGACTGCGCCGCTTTTTGCTGGAGGCAATATCAATCACTGACAGGGATGGCGTACTTGCCGCACTAGGCGAGGCGGTCACGCGTACTGGAGCCGATCACACTTCGTGGAATTAGCCAGCCTGCCGTCCTTAACCCGCGCGGCGCTGGGGGGTAAATTTTACCCCCCCCTCCCGGATTTTCTCCATAACTTCAAAACTACGACAGATATCGAAGTGAAACTTGCAGTACCTTATGGTGCATCAATTCTACATCTTGTGTTACAATTTTGTTGAAATTCGTTGGAATTTAGAGGAAATAATGTCGTTTTAGTGACGTCATGTCATGTCATTTTTGGTGAAAAAACGTTAAATGTTTGACAAATCGTAGAAAATAGCGTGTTAATGCAAATTGAAAATAAAAGGCGTCAAAAGAAAGGAAATAACATTGTCTTTGACATGGCTATCTCAGATTTTCACAATTGTGTTTTTTTACCCCAAAAAATGGAGAAAAAAACTGATTTTTGGGGAAGCATCTCCACAAAAGTTTTTTGTTTGAAGATTTTCAAAAAACCGGAAGATATATTAGAGAACAGAGTATGAACGATGTTCAAACCAAATTTCAAAACAATTTCTTTATTTTTGACTGACTTATGGCTCTCTAAGAATAAGGAACTCATGACGTCATTTTTGTAATTGCGTTTTTTGGCTTTTACTGACCAGATACAGACAAATAAATGTCACCACTGTATTTCGAAGACAAAACTAGTCTAGAAACATGCAATGTTTATTTAGATTAATCAATTTCAAATGTTTACCTTATTGTGACCTGACCTTGACCTGAGGGCGATTATATGGTGGCAGGCTGTGAAAATGGCTGCTTCTATCGAATTATACGTGTAAAATAACCCATACAACATGTGTCGCATGGCTTTCGTAGACCTGTGACCTTTTGTGACCTGACCTTGACCTTGACCTTTGCTTAAAATTTCACTTTTACTTATGCGGGAGATGCATTATACATTTGGGAACACTTTGTGAGATAATAGTTGCAATACAAGGCTTTGGATGGAAAGTATAGCCCAAAACCCAAATATGTAAATTTTGACACTTGACCTGACCGTGACCTGACATGTGACCTTATGTTAATAATTTCGGGCATGTGTTAGATTCTTCTCACTGAGAGCTTTCGATCGCCGCCTTGCGCGTCTCGCTGCGGTTATTGGTTCGGAAGATACGAAGGGGGTAAAATTTACCCCCCGCACCGCACGTTCGGATGGAGAGCCAGCGCCGCGCGGGTTAAGATAACAATGGCCGGCCGACGACACGGGTCCGTCGTAAACATAATTACGTACACAATTACGTTACATAATTCGTACACATAATTACATAATGACTATACTAAAACGAGGTGACTTGCTAAACCGAGCGTGTCCGCGGTCCGGACTTATAGCATGTTCTGAAAAGCATCTAACTGAAAACCACCTAAAGCGAGTTGAGTAAAATGGTACACATAGCTAACTAACGATACACAGAATATAGGCGAGGCACACTGTAGTGGCTGGGACAGACGCTACAACTGTGGTTAATTAACAGTCATGCCACTGCAACTTAGCAGTAATGCGCATGCATAAGTCGCTCAGCTTTTTTAGAAGCGGAAAGTACGCTTTATCTAAGATAGCGAAAACTCTGTGTGAGGTTAATCATGATGATGAGAATTAAAATAACCAGTAACCTCATAATAAGTTTGTAAAGAAATACATTAAGGCCGCAATTGTATTAGATATTTCGCTATTGAAGCTTCGTCAGCACTGCTGACGAAGCTTCAATGGCGAAATATCTAATATAATTTCGGCCTTAATTTATTTCTTTACATACTTATTATGAGGTTACCGGTTATTCTAATTATCATCATAAAGTACGTTTAAACTTAGTCAACCTCAGCAAGTCACCTCTCTAGGCAGTGGCGTCCCACAAAACTTGAGTGGGGGGGCAGCCATGGGTTTGGGGGCCAGCCCATTGTGCTAATGTTAAAATCCTGCTAATCTGGTGGGGGGGGGGGGGGGGGCTCCGGCCGGTTCGCGTTTTTTTTTTTGTAGACAAAGAAGTGCCACATCTAGCGATAACTACAGTGACAGGCAACAATCTGGCAACCTGACGATATTTCCGCTACATAGCCGGGTTAGATGTGGCACAGTGCCCCCACACCCCCAGTCCTATGTAGCCTACTGGTTAACATGCCCGGCTTAGGTGCGGAGGGTGGCCGGTTCGAATCCCGGCAACAGCTGTTTACTTTTTGTCATAATGGCTACGCGAATCTTAGGTTTCCTCGCCATCGGACTTAATGTCGGGGTTAGGTTAGGTTATGTTAGGTTAGTTATACGGAAGAAATATTGGAGAACCAAGTATGGACGATGCCCACACCGAATTTCAAAGCAATATCTATTTGTGGCACTTCTTTGTCTTCCAAAAATATATGCAGCCAGATCTATCCTGGGCAGCCGCAGCCGGATCTATCCATACATGGCAGGGGCCCGGTCTTGGTCAGGCCTGATTGAGGCAGGGGCCCGGTGCTGGCAAAGGCGTGATACGGGGCCCGATCAGGACGAGGGCCCGGTCCTTGCATATTATTGATGCGGGCGGGTTTCTGGTAGGGCCCCGGTCTTGGTCAGGCCCGATCGAGGTAGGGGCCCGGTGCTGGTAAAGGCGTGATATGGGGCCCGGTCATGACGAGGGCCCGGTCACAACAGGACCGGTCCTTGCATATTCTTGATACGGTCCCTTTCTGGCAAGGGTCCGGTTTTGGTCAGGTCCGAACGAGGCAGGGGCCCGGTGCTGGAAAAGGCGTGATACGGGGACCGGTCAGGACGAGGGCCCGGTCACAACAGGGCCCGCTCCTTGCAAATGTGTGATACGGGCCCGTTACTGGTAGGGGACCGTTACTGGTAGGGGCCCGTTCCTGGTAGGGGCCCGTTCCTGGGAGGGGCCCGGTGCTGGCAGAAGCGTGACATGGGGCCCGGTCAGGTCGAGGGCTCCGTCACAACAGAGCCCGATCCTTGCAAATTATTTATACGGGCCCGTTCTTGGTCAGGCCCGATTGAGGCATGGGCCCGGTTCTGGCAAAGACGTGATATGGGACCCGGTCACAACAGGGCCCGATCCTTGCAAATTCTTGATACGGGCACGTTCTGGTGACACGGGCCCGTTCCTGGTAGGGCTCCGGTCTTGATCAGGCCCGATCGAGGCAGGGGCCCGGTGCTGGCAAATACGTGATATGGGGCCCGGTCACAACAGGGCCCGATCCTTGAAACAGGGCCCGGTAAGGACCAGGACCCGGTCACAACAGGGCCGGTCCTTGCATATTATTGATACGGGTCCCTTTCTGGTAGGGCCCCGGTCTTGGTCAGGCCCGATCGAGGTAGGGGCCTGGTGCTGGCAAAGGCGTGATATGGGGCCTGGTCAGGACGAGGGCCCGGTCTTTGAAAAATATTGATAGCACGGGCACGTTCCTGATAGAGGCCCGGTCTTGGTCAGGCCCCATCGAGGCAGGGGCCCGGTGCTGGCAAAAGCGTGATATGGGGCCTGGTCAGGACGAAGGCCCGGTATTCGAAAATTATTGATAGCACGGGCCCATTCCTGATAGGGGCCGGTCTTGATCAGGCCCTATCGAGGCAGGGGTCCGGTGCTGGCAAAGGCGTGTATCAGGGGGCCGGTCAGAAGTAGAGCCCGGTTCCCACCATATCCCATATACTCAGCCTATCTCTCGTTGAGCTCATGAATCCACGTCCCCCAACTTTAAACCTGTGGCGGAGTCCTTGAATGAGCCCATTCAACCAAGGTCGCCCCACATAACTGCATAGAACAAGGGTCAATGTAATGGTTCAGCCATCCCTGCTTTCCTCCATGCTCCTGCGAAGACTCCCCACGATCACGGCATCAGCCGACTTGATCGAAGCAGCCGATGAAGCAGCCGAAGGTATCAGCCGACGTGATCGAAGCAGCCGATGAAGCAGCCGAAGGTATCAGCCGACTTGATCGAAGCAGCCGATGAAGCAGCCGAAGGTATCAGCCGACGTGATCGAAGCAGCCGATGAAGAAGCCGAAGGTATCAGCCGACGTGATCGAAGCAGCCGATGAAGCAGCCGAAGGTATCAGCCGACGTGATCGAAGCAGCCGATGAAGCAGCCGAAGGTATCAGCCGACGTGATCGAAGCAGCCGATGAAGCAGCCGAAGGTATCAGCCGACGTGATCGAAGCGACTTCGTCGTCTTGATGAGCAGGCTGCTGAGGAGTCGAGACAATAGCAGAGGTGAAGCTGACGTCCGGAGTGTTGGCAGTTGGAGACAGGCTGGAGCTGGTAGCAACCTGGAGCTGGTTGACAGCAGAAGAGCTGGAGCTGGTGGAGATAAAGGGATATAGATGTAAGAATGAAAAGTAGGAAAAATCGTGTACGACAGATTCGTTCAACTGGACGTGGTCATCCATCAATCACCGTCATCTATTGAGAGCACAGATTATTAAAGACTGGATCAGCCCCAGGCTGGCAGGAGCTTGCGAATGAATCAGGGCAGACAATGGCGACAAGCTGTGCAAGACTAACATGCAATTAAAAAGCAAAGTAAGCATTCTCACGACTGAACTTAATGATCAAACGCAATTCGTACGTCGACAAAAGAACTAAAATCAGTGTAGAGGATATCATTCGTCCTAAATGCGGCTGAGAAAGTCGAAGTCAATTTGAGCAGAAGCTGATGATGATGATGATGATTGTGGTTTAAGCTGAGGAGAATCAGGAAAAGCATACAATTAATAGCGCAAATGCCTTATCAAATGCATGTCCGTTTCATCAGTTTCAGGTAGTCGTTCTTACCGTTTTAACTGCTCGTCAGCAGCTGTAGAGCTGTCTTGTGGTGGCAGAAACCTTAGTATGCCTCGATCTGGCAAATCGACCGGCAGGTTGTCAAGGTCAACGAATTCCTTGAAGTCTTCGATGAACAGCTGAACTAGAAAGCGGCAGGAAGCAGGAACCCTGCAGGCTTTCGTAGCTTATTCGTAGAAGTAAGTCTGTTTTCACTTCCACACGCCAGAGTTTCTTCACCTCAGGTCGACCATGACCCTCATACGTAGCCAGGTACGTAAACATCGTCACCAGAGTCCATCAACATGCAGATCTTGATGTTGATATCGAGGTAGAATTGGGGCATGCAGCACACATAGCACAGATCTGAGCATCAACACATCACATCGCAAACCATCAAGCACTACATAAGTACTATATACCACGTATTTATTAATGTTAAATGGCATAAATGTGCGGCTTCAACACTGTGTACACTTCAACGTGAACAAGTCTACATCGCTGAACCCTCACATTGCAGTGCCTTCACATTAACGACGTGGCACTGTGAACTGGCCGAAGTACCAGCTCGCCGGCTCAACATCAGCGACGTGACTGTGGTCAACGACGATTACGTCAGACTCCTGGTGTGCCTGATATGCCATGAAATACTCCACAAAGCATACTACTTTTAGTCGCCTGCATAAGAACTGTAAGATGTTTCCCTGAGCCAATACATTCACAACTGTCTCGGTAGCGCGTTGGTTATGTAGCGATCAACATCTCAGCGTCGTTCCCAACCTCACGTTACGTGTATTCAAGGTTTCTCCAAGCATCCCCGGTCCCGCGTATTTATACTAAACCGCTGCCACAAGCCGGTACGGTACACCTTCCCCCTTCCAAAACAAGCCCGTTGAGGTTGAGAGACGCGTAGAGACGGCGGTGGCACTCCCGGAAGAAATCTTGTCCAGGTCGCGACGCGGCAGTGGCGATCTTCATCGGCGAACACGAGGCAGAATTACGATAAGGTACGCAAATACGAAACAGTGAGAAAAAAACGGCGCATAGTAAAGATTTAAACCTAAGCGAGCACTTACAGATTACAGCATTATGAACACATTAGATTCCGACCTTGGGAGCCAACTGCGAGACGCACACACAATTTTGGTCGTTACTTGCGGCCTGAAATGCAAGTCGTGCCAAGCACAGCCCTAATAATACTGAAACTCGTCAGACTTCACGCTCTGCACGCGGCAACCACTCCGCGTATGTCGTGGAGGCGATGCTTTTGTTCCCGATGCAGCTGCTCCTCGCAGTTCCTCCGGCGGCGGGGATGCGACTGACCTCGGCGACTGCGCTGGTGATGCGGGTCCAGCTTCTCTTGGAGGCGACCTCAGAGGTGCTCGTTGCATCGACGGTCCAGCAGCCGTGGCGTTCCCCGCTGCAGTCCCTGCTGTCCAGCAGTCCCAGCTGCTGTGCTTGCGACTGGTGGTAGGTCGACATCCGGAGTTCGGCCGAGAGTTCGGAGGGACAGGCTTAAGGAATCGTCTATTGCGGATGATAGGTGTTTGACTAATTGGGGATGGAAGTTTAAAATAAATTTGGCTGTACGGCGGGTTCTAGGATGCGCACTGGTCCACGCCACGACTTCTCGCCGTCATGACGCACCCGAGCTTCATCACCGACTTCTGGTGAGGCAACCAGCACCACGCCGTGTCTCCTGTCACATCCTTCCTTTTTAACGGAGCTTCTCGAGTTCATGATGCTGCCGAAGCACAACGAAATCTGGCCAGCTGGGCGTCAGGTTATCAGGATGTACTGGCAGCCTGGTCCTGAAACTGCGTCCCATGAGGAGTCGTGCTGGGCTGTGACCAGTGACTTCGAGAGATGTGTTTCTGTAGGTCAGGAGCGCTAGCGCCGGGTCAGCTTGCTTGATAATACGCTTCGCCGTTTGGACTGCCCGTTCGACTGCCCCGTTCCTTCTTGGGTTGTGAGGGCTACTCATACCGTGTGCGAATCCATAGCTTTTGGAGAAGTCGGCGAAGGCTTGGGACGATAATTGTGGTCCTCCGTCCGACCGCAGTGTTTCTGGGATCCCGAAGCGTGCGATCAGACCCCTCAGGCATTCGATGGTGTTTGCGCTGGTTGTTGAGCTCATGTACAGATTTTCCAGCCACCGACTGAAGTAATCCACCACGATGAGGTAGTGGCGTCCTTCGTAGGCGGCGAAGCCCACGCCCACCTGACTCCACGGGCCATCGGCTAGCTCCGTGGGCTGCATCGGTTCTGCATGCCTTCGTCGACTGTGTTATTGACAGAAACCGCACTGGGCGATCCACGCTTTTAACTGTCCATTGATGCCGGGCCACCAGACCGACTCAGCGACCCTCTGTCGGCACTTCACCTGACTCAAGTGGCCATCATCATGTATTTCTTCAGGATTTCGCGGTGCATATCCTCCGGTATAACCAGCCGGTCGTTGTACATCAGCAGAGGTTTGTTGGTTCTGTCATTGGCTATGCTGAGGTACCCACGAGCTGCATATAATTCCAACAGGTTGGGGGATACCGAGTTTGGCCATCCATTTTCATTGAAGTTGATGACTTGATGAATCTTTTGGTCGTGGTGCTGCCGCTGCGCGATGTCCTCCAGCTTCTCTCTGCTTGCATGCAGGGCTGACATGATGGCGTCTACGTGAGTTGCAATGTCCGCCACGTTCTCGTCTTTGGGTGCTTGGTGATTAACTGTCTTGCGCGACAACAGGTCAGCGATGATGAGCTGCTTGCCCGGCATGTAGTTGGCCTCTGCGGCGTAGGCTCCCAATCGCATCAGGAGACGCTGGCAGTGAAGTGGCGTGTCAGCTACGTTCCTCGAGTTTATGAGCGGCACGAGCGGCTTGTGGTTGGTTAGCAGGGATAATTGCCGCAGTCCATACAGGTACCCATGGAACTTCTCGCACGCCCAGGCGCTTGCCAGACACTCCTTCTCGATCTGGGCGTATTTGCTTTCAGCACTTGACAGTCGGCGCGAACAGTCGGCTACCGGTCGTAGCTCGCCATCTTCTCCTTTCTGCATGAGGCATCCACCCATGCCGAACGAGCTGGCATCCCCAGAAACCACTGGCTCTAGCTTCGGGTCGAAGTACGCCAGAACTTCTGCGTCAGCTATCCTCCGCTTGATGTCTTCGAATGCCTTCTGCTGCGGGTGGTCCGAGACCCACTCAACATCCTTCTTCAGCAGGTCGTCCATGGGCCCTAAGAGCAGCTGCGCGTTCGGCACGAAGCGTGTCAGGAAGCTGATGACACCTAGCAGCGACCTCAGTTCCTGCACATTTTCCGGCGGCGGCATGTCCTGAACAGCGTTGATCTTTTCTCTGTCCGGTTGTACGCCGGCTGCGGACAGACAGTATCCCAGCAACGACACGCTTCGTCGGTGGAACTCGCATTTCGACTTGTTGAGTTTGATGCCGGTGTCCTTGATGCGCTTCATAACTGCTGAGAGGCGCTCGTCATGCTCTTCGCCTTTGCTGTGTACGATGATGTCGTCATGAAAGAACACCACTCCCGACAGGCCGTCCAGCATCTTGCGCTGGTCAGCCATCTTGCGCTGGTACACTTCCGGAGCCAACTTGTTGCCCATCGGCAGACGGTTGAATCGGTAACGGCCGCATGGCGTCAGGAACGTTGTCAGATGCTTCGATTCCTCGGCGAGCTGGAGATGGAAGAATCCACTGGTGGCATCCAGCTTGCTGAATGTATCGGAACCTCGAACGGTGGTGCTCAGCTCCACGAAGGTTGGCAGCTCGTAGCGCTCCCTCTTGACGGAGGCGTTCAACTTCTTGAAGTCGACAGTCAGCCTCACCTTGCCTCCCGGCTTTGGTACGGGGACGATCGTTGCGCACCAGTCGCTGGGCTCAGTGACCTTTTCAATGACACCTGCACTCTCCAAGCGGTCAAACTCTCCTGACTGCTGCAGTGGCAGGAACACTCGGCGTGCAGTCATCACGGCGTAGGGCACAGCTCCTTCATTCAGCTGGATGCTGACTGGTTCCGTTCGCCACAGCCCAACCTCTTTGGCGAACATTTCTTCTGCCACGTGGACTTCATTGAGCAGCTTCACCAGTCCTAGCTTCAGCGCATCTTCTCGGCTGAGTAGAGGTCGGACGGGGCTTCTAGTCGCATACAGCACCACATCTCCGACAGTCTTCTTTGGTGTCCTCATTCTGGTGAGTACTCTTCCCACCACATCTACATGGCCTCCTGGGCTGCTCAGTCTGATCCGGTACTCTCCAGATTGTTGGACATCTTCATTCGTTTGAGTGTCTCGAGGCTCACAAGAGACACATCTGCTCCTGTGTAGATTTGCATCCAGATCTCTTCTTCGGCTTCACCGATCTTCAACTGGACCATGCCTGCGTTTGTGTCATTTGCCACAGCACCTATCTCTGCTTCAGTGGCGGATTCAGGGGGGGGGTCACGGAGGTCATGACCCCACCCCCCTTGGGCCATGGGGGCACCACCTTGCTGTGGGGGCACCACCGCGCCGTGGGGGCACCACCGGGCCGTGGAGCAGCACCAAAATAAAGCAAAAAATATGCGCCGCTAAGCGGCGCAAATTAAATGGTTATATATATATATATATATATATATATATATATATATATATATATATATATATATATATATATATATATATATATATATATATATATATATATATATATATATATTTAAAGTTATAAATAGTTACCCAAAAGTCATCAAAATTGGAAATGCGTATAAATTGAATTGTATCGAGCTAGAATCGTGAATGAGCATATCATAATGCTTAATAGGTGCCACATTCGTAATCAGCGTCACAAAATGTCCTAAAAACTGCAAAATTCCAAAAAGATCATGTCAGGTCATCTGAGGTCAGTGACCTCGGTTGACGTGTGGATGTGTATGACCCCAGTAGAACATATAATTATCTAAAATGGACCCTAAATTTGAAATCAGCGTCACAAATTGTCCTAGAAACCGCCAGAAGCCCCAAAAAAGTCATATGAGGTCATCGGAGGTCAATGACCTCAGTTGACCTCTGAAAAGGTCAATAGAGGTCACAATCTCAGTGGAACCACAGATGTCACCTGGAAACACCTTTGCATATGCTCCCGAACAACACACACTCGGAAACTGCACAAGTTACAAGCATCGATCTGCGGGACGCCAGTTGCGCCTGCCATGACCTTGAGAAACAGGTCATAGGTCACGAGTCATGTGGGTTAGAAATGCAAATTTTCCATTTGTGAAAAGAAAAAAAGCAACTGTATTACAAAATATAATAAAATCGTGTTCTGAAAATTTTCCGAAGGTGAACTATTTCCTTTAAAGGGACTGTCCCACCTTTTTGAAAGTTGTCGAATCACACTTAATTGTATGTCTACATGTCAGGCGAGGTCAGCTGAACATGTTCGTGAACTTTTTTCCCGAAAAAAAAAATGTTTATCTTGGAGGATATTCAATTTTTAGTTTTAAGCGGAAAGTTGGGTTGGTGACGTCATATGATCTTGTTTTAATAACAGGGAAATCCTTTGTACTGCCAAATGTATGGCACCATTTTTTGTCGACATCTATTGCGCAGAAAAAGAGCGAACCACCCGGTGTCTAGATTGGCTGGCACTATCAGCTGGACTTGTTGCAGCAGTTGACTGCCAGGGACCGCTAGTGAGCCAGGGTGTTATGACGTCGCAAGCAAATGGTACCACTAAATATCCATTGATTTATTTATAAATAAATAAATAAATATTTAACGTTAAATATTTAACCCGCGAGTTACTGGGGTATATTTCATAACGCGACTTACTGGGGAGGGGGGGCTATTTCCCCCCCCCCCCCCCCTCTGATCTCCGGAACTACTGGAACGAATGTAAAAATTCAAACGGCATTCAATAGCCCTGGGAAATTTATCGAGGGAAACATAATATTGTTGACCTCGGGGTCACCGATGACGTCACAGGTTAGGTCAAGTACAAAATATTTTGACCGTGTCAAAAGGTCTCGATGGATGGAATTGTCGCGCAAAATTGCGATATTAAACGCATACGCTGTCGATAAATCGGTATGATTCGTGTGTCTGACACTTCTAAGTACCTTTCTAAGCTGTTTATGATCTTGGGTCAGGTCAAGGTCATCCGAGGTCACGAGGTCAAACTGCAGATTACGGTCATTAGGCGTTGTAACACATGATTATGGGTTGTTTTTTCGTCTAGAACGCGAAAAATGGCCTTAGAACATTGTTTGTTCCATATAAATAGAAGTAAAAAGCAAAAATGGAAATGCGTTCTTTATGCATAGTAATGCTGTGAGAAGTGGTCGATTTTTGTCATTTAAAGGTCATAACTCGGTCATTTTTAAAGATATCGACTTTAAATTTGGTACACATATTCACCGCATACATCTCGATCACATATATTCCGGTTTTTGGATAATTCTGGGTTTTTCTTGAAAATTTTGTTTAAAAAAAAATGTATTTGGATTTCTCAAAATTTTGAATAAAATAAAACTCAAAGATCCGAGATAGTAGTTTGATAGCCCGGTCGATTGTCAGTAATTTGACTTAAAACAATTTAGTTTATCTCAAATATCGTACCTTTGACAGCGTTTTCACAAACCATTATTTTGCAACAAAAACCGAAGAACATGACGTCACTCTGACGTCATTCCCGGTTGACCTATCATAGCCTCATATTTTTCCTATTGCCCACATATGTAGAATTGATGTTAGAGAAGGTACTGAAAGTTTGGTGACGATACCGATGTTCGTTTAGGAGTTATTGCAAAATAAAGGGAGGGGGGGCAAAAAATAGCTCCCCCCAGTAACTCGCGGGTTAACTGGTACCCTTTGCTTGCGACGTCATAACACCCTGGCTCACTGCGGTCCCTGGCGGCCAACTGCTGCATCAACTCCAGCTGATAGTGCTACAGCCTCTAGATTGCGAACCGCCCGGGGCTAGAGAAATGAAAGACGAAAATATTCCAAGGCTGACCTTAAAACAAGTCTACTATCATTACCAGTTGGGTAAAGAGAGACAACGCTGTCGGTTTAGAGGCTCCATTCAAATACACATTTTTGTACATATGTCATTTTGTCATTTTCATTTTGTACATATGTCAAAATCAAACTCGAATATCTTTTTGATTAGATCTGTGTGGTTGTTTTAACTGCTACCATACTTAATTTCTATCTTTCTTTTTTTGCTATTTGCTACCATACTCTTTAAGATGCAAAAATCCATAAGTGTGCCCTATCAACTGTTTGACTGAAAAATAAAATGGGAAGGCACACCATGTGCACAAAGGCAAGTAATTATCCATTGAGCATGGCTTTGAGTAACACAAATACCGACGAGACAGATGGTTACTCGCTGGAATCGTGTAGGAGATGGATCGGACAGTTTGTGCAGCTCGGCGTGTATGTAAGCAAGTATTTATGCAAGAATATACGCCTATTATCGATAACATGCCCTCTGATATTACGGGGCGAACAGCCACAAACTCAATTAATTATGCCTAAGCGCTCACAAATTAACTGGAACGATGCAAATGCATCCCTTAGGACAAAGGTAGTTGAGTCTGTACTGCTTGGCAATGCCTGATGGAACCTTCTAGGTAGGTATATATTTTTATTTTTTATTCTTCTTTTTCTCTTTTGTTTTGTATATGATTGCATTGCTCCGTTGGTTAGTGTCATGGTTTTACAGTGTCGCGAGTGTCGTGATCGTCGCGAAAGAATACATTTCTAGTGTCAACATATATGTAAAAACTATTGTAAAAACTATATGTAGAAACATTGATGTCGCTGGATTGAGGTTTTTTGCCACTTTCATAATAGCTGTTTTCACGAAGGATTATTGCGCTGAAAAGTTTGGAAAAGATTCTGAAAGTTTGTATAAACTACACAACTTTAACATGCGATTTTTGGCTAGAAATGTCCTTTGTAATTTTGTAATATGTTGGTAAGAATAAAATATGTTGACACAATTGCGGTTTGGTGGTAATAAGCAAGACAAGTATTGATAGAATCTTCCTGAAAGTTTCTGGAAGATTCTATCAATACGTATTTTAACTTTTAACTGCATCTTATTACCCCCAAACCGCAATTGTGCCAACATATTTTATTCTTACCAACATATTACAAATTTATGAGGGACATTTCTCGCCCAAAAATCGCATGGAAAAGTTGTGTAGTTTTTCCAAACTTTCAGAATCTTTCAGAAACTTTTCAGCGCAATAATCCTTCGTGAAAACGGCTAATGCATAACCCCGAACCACCATCGCATTTTACATCAACATCAAGTTACGTCACTGATAACTGCGTCACGGCCGGACCGGCAGCATTTACATAACTTGGCAGCGCCGCACATCCGTTTGGCAGCTATGACGATGACCTCCCCCGCCACCCACCCCGCCCCGGCCCCGCCCCGGAGCAGTCCGCTGCTGGGGTGCGGAGTTGATGCCAAATAACTCTCATTAAAGAGAGCGGTTCAAAGCGTGCTGTGCTTCGCGACCACTGTGGCATCATGGAGATGGAGATGGATCAGCAGTGCTGAAAAGGGGTGACTGATATATTATCCACAGCGTATATCAGGGGCCGATCCAGGATTTTTTCAAGGGGAGGGGGCGGCAGGGCATAGGGGCGCATTTTTTTCCGGGGAACAGGGACGCATTTTTTTCCGGGGAATAGGGGCGCATTTTTTTTCCGGGAAATTGGGGCGCCGTTTCTTCAAACATGCACAGGGGCGGATCTAGGATTTTTCCGAATGGGGTGGGCGGCTGGCCCAGGGGGCGACATTTTCGCCGTCAAAGGGGACCCCATGGGCCTAGAGGGGCGTTAAATGTTAATTAAAGGGAACAGGTCACCTTGAAAGTTGTCTTGAAGTTCAACCATACGGTGCATCTTGAGCTCAAGACTATGAATATGACTTTGGTTTGGACAACTGATGGATATATGTGGAGAAAGAAGTAAGTTTCTGTTTCTATTTCACGAGAAATCGTACGATAGCAGCTGGCGTTACGGCTCCGCCCCGCTCTGCCTCACGCCAAGTACAGTCTCTGACAAGGGGCCGCCGCGCCGCCCGGGCGGCTGAGCGGATATTAACGAGGCGTCGTGACCACAGACTACGTGCCAGAGAGTATACCTGCCTCCGGCGGCGAGCCGGCTCCGAGCGGCGAGCGAAATGTCCTGATGGCTGATCGTGGCCCGGAACAGCGGATATGAAACCGGGCCCACTAGTCCTTTGTCGAAATTACTTAACGTAGGGAAATAATTATTTCACCACAGCCCATTTTTAGATCTGCTCTACAAATCTGCTATCGCAGTCCAAAACTCCATGTTAAAGGTGAACTATTTATTCCCTTTAATAACATACATTTTCCTGCATTTTTTTTTAAAATTCTCTTACGCTTACTCATGTGCAGTTTGTCACTTCCAAAAAGCAAAATTATAGATGTATTTTTTTTTTGTAATGATACTGAATTTATTTGTATAGCACTGTCACATGTAGGTATGCCGTCCGTCAGTAGCACGCATTTTCGTCAGTCTCCGTCTCTGTCTCTGTCTCTGTCTCTGTCTCTGTCTCTGTCTCTGTCTCTGTCTCTGTCTCTGTCTCTGCTCGGTCTCGGTCTCGGTCTCGGTCTCGGTCTCGGTCTCGGTCTCGGTCTCGGTCTCGGTCTCGGTCTCGGTCTCGGTCTCGGTCTCGGTCTCTGTCTCTGTCTCTGTCTCTGTCTCTCTCTCTCTCCTCTCTGACCTGCCGAAATCTACCTAGCTCTGCCTGAATATATCTCTGATGGAAGTGGTAGACATTATTGTCTACCACTTCCATCAGATGCCGACGCTTCCATCTTCCACGGACGAAGAGGCGCCTCTCGTCCAAATTCCATCGTAGCCACGTCATTGCGGTGCTTGTTGAAGTCCTTCCCCATAGCGCATTTGACAATCGCGCCCGCCTGACTTCTTCTTGCACCAAGAAGAGTTGGCAGGGAGAGATGTTCGAGTTGATGCATGGTGCTGGCGCCGCGACTCGTGCTAACTGGTCCTATTTACCCTTGACTGGGATGACCTGCGTCGGTGGCAGCGGCCTGAGTAAGATGAAGTCAATGCGCGGGGAGGACCGTGCCGAAAGTTTGTGACGCGTAAATCCTTCGACTTTAAATTCCGTCTGTCAGCAAATATTGCGCGATCGGATATGGTCCATACAAACAGCTCTGCTTAGCGAAGGGCGCCGACACCATGGTGTCGGCGCGAAACGCATTCAAGCGTAAGGTTTGAACCAAATACAAATATGCGCTCAGCCTTAGCTGACAGCACGAGGATAGACCGTTCACCGTAAGTCCAGGAGCTTCCCCGTCTCGGCATACAACTTTTTCTAGCGGGAAAGTCATTTAGGGCAGCCCCTGCCTCGTCCGGAGTGATACACTCATTCTATCTCAATTGAAGGAATAGCATCACAGAAAGTATTGTTTTTTTTTTGCTCCCATCAGTGACACTCAGTGGCGTGCGTTGAAATTCACAAAGGGTCGGCTTCAGGGCCATCACTCGGTCTGAGGGGCTCTAGGTCTGAGGGAGCCCTTTGTCAGCCTGAGGAGACCCTTTGTCAGCCTGTGGGCTGACAAAGGGTCCTGATTGTTCCGTTCCGGTTCTGTTCCGTCTGAGAGGCCTTTGGTTGGCGTGAGGGGCCCACGGTCAGGTTGAGGGGATCCTCCGGCGCCCCGAATTTGGAATCTTTGTCAGCCTGATGGGCCCGCAGTCAACCTGAGCGGTCCTCGATCGGCTTGAGAGGACCTCGATCGGCCTGAAAAGAACTCGGTCGGCTTGAGCGGGCCCCCTGTCGACCTGAGGGGCCCTCGTGCGGCATGATGGGCCCTTAGATGATTTATAGGCCTGATAGAACCCTTGCCATGCCTGAGCGGGTCCCAGGCTGGTCTGAGAGGGTGATTGTCGAGGCCTGAGAGAGCCTCGCACCTCCGGCGATCACTGGCCGGAGGGGCGCCGTCACTGGCCGGAAGGGTGCCGCCATTGGCTCTAGAGGGGCACCGTCATTGGCCGAAGGGGCACTGTAACTGGCCGATGGGGCGTCATCACTGGCCGCAAGAGTGCCGTCACTGGCCGGAGGGGTGTCATCACTGGCCAGATGGGCGCCGTCACTAGCCAAAGTAGCGCTGTCACTGGCCAGAGGGGCGCCGTCATTAGCCGGAGGGGCGCCGTCACCGGCCAGATGGGCGCCGTCATTAGATGGAGGGGCACCGTCACTAAACAGCGTAGCGCTGTCATTGGCTGGAGGGGCGCAGTCACTGACCGGAGGGTCGCCGTCATTTGCCGGTGGGTTGCCGTCACTGGCCAGAGGGGCGCCGTCATTTGCCGGTGGGGCGCCATCACTGGCCGGAGAGGGGCCGTCACTGGTCAGAGGGGCGCCGTCACTAGCCAGAGGGGCGCCGTCACTGGCCAGAGGGGCGCCATCACAGGCCGGAGAGGGGCCGTCACTGGTCAGAAGGGCGCCGTCACTAGCCAGAGGGGCGCCGTCACTGGCCAGAGGGGCGCCGTCATTAGCCGTAGGGGCGCCGTCTATGACAGGGGGTTCCGTCACTGGCCGCAAAAGCACCATCAATGGCCGGAGGGGTGTCCTCATTGGCCGGAGGGGCGTCGTCAGTTGCCGGAGGGGCGCCGTCACCTGGCCATAGGGCGGCACATGGCTAGGTAGCGGCATCTGACCTGAGGGCGGTGTCCCGCCAGAGGGGCGCCGCCATCAGAGGTACGTGACCTGAGGACGGGACCTGGCCTGAGGGCGGCACCTGGCTTGAGAGCAGCACGTGCCTTGAAGGTGCAGTGTTCTGAAATTACTTTTTGAATACATTCAGAGAGGTAACAAAACTGCCGAAAAAACATGTGAAGAGGTAACAAAAATAAAAAAGGAAAATGTATCTGAATTTTACTCATGTAGCTACAAAAATAAGTAATCATCCGGAGGGTGAACCTCCTCATCAAGATTGTAAGAAATATGTCAAAGTTGATATAATGCAATTCAAATATTTTTTTAATGTTAGCATAACCACATACAAAACTAGTTTCCTATTTTAAAAAAATCGTTTTGGAACATAATTCATCAATTTCATAATAGTTATAACCAAGATCTACACAATTCAGCAAGCATAGTGATCCAGTTCACAGTTCAACTCAAGATTGTAAGGAATATGACATAAGTTGATATAATTAAATAGTTTGCTCACACTTGTTAAACACATTTCAGGCAGCATCGCATTGAAAAAGTAGGATGCAGATTGCAGAAGCATACTCATATTTATACATAGCAACCACACAAAGTTCAGTAATGTGTTATGAGGTGATCTCAGATCTGAGAAAAACAAGTAATTCCGAAATATCCATGGAAAAATATAGTTCAGCTCTTAGCCTATCATGTGAAGAAGAAAAAATAATTTAAAACTATTATTTCACTGGATTGGTATAATTCAACTCATTATTGGTTAAGTGACAGGTTGTGCTCTAGCATAACCCATCAAGTAAATAATTAGGGCAAAACAAAAACATAATTGAGACAATACCGTCAACTGATGTAACCCCGGACATATCCTAACCTCAGACGTGTCATGCTATCAGAATGTAAGCAATACAGACTTACCAACACACTTTGCATCTGTATTGTCTGTACTCTCTAGTCTGATAGCAGGAAAAGTAGCAGGTTAGGATGTGTGCAAAGATTATAACCCTATAAGCATGATTGACAAATATCCTTATTTACCCCATACATATGAACATGTGGAATTTCATTAATTCGTAGATGTATGACAATATAAGTACCTAGCAATCACTTTGGAGTTTGGAGAGGCATTCCTAACATTCTTACCCCATGCATTGGCATTGCAATGTTTGGTTTGGAGTGGTATGCCAAAGCTGAGTGGTACCCCGCTTCTCTCAACTTATTGAATTATGTGAGAGAAAAATAAGATAAAGGACAGCATATAAATACAACGAGGGTATACTTTACCTGCCGCCACTCCTACATCAACATGCCCACACCAAACAACTTTCTGCATAACCTATGGGAGCCTTTATAACAGTATATACGTACCCTGTTTGGTTTGTAAGCTGCCTCAAAGACAAAAACAAAGTTATACGCCAGTTCTTATTTTGTATCAACAGCGCCAAATTGGCTGCATCTTTGCGGCAGCTAAATTATTCGCGCTGAATAACCCCGAAAAAATTGTTACCTCCTCAGAAAACATATCAATCAAAATTATTTTTCAAGAAAATTCACTAGACATTTCCGAGATTAAAGTGATTTCGGCTTGTGAAGAAAAAAAACATGGAAGTTTTGGGTAATGACCTGTTTTTGTTTGTTAAATAAGCAGATTGTCTTATAATAAAAAACAAGCCGGTACAAATTGTGTTACCTCCTCAGAATATCGATAAATTACAGAACAAATCTTCCAACTTGTAAAAACCAAAATAAGCCACGTGAATGAAAACATTACTAGTAAATAAGTCAAGTCGTTTGCAAAATAGTTTGTCAAGCCATTCCAGTCTTCAAATATATTATTTAATGTCTTCAAAATGTATAACAGCATGATAAGTGTCACGGTGCACGAAGCAGGTCAAAATGGACCTGTTGACATGATGCGAAAATAAATCACCTAAAATACAGGAATGGATATTTTTAATAAAAAATTATACCAAAGCTTCTCAACAGACCATACAAGACAATGCCACGTCTTTGTGCAAATCTGATCGCTATTGAATGAGTATATAAAACATGCCAGAAACATGCCAATAGAAACATAGAAACATGCCAAACATGCCAACATGCCTCTTTATTACCTCCTCTCCTCACCAGTTGCAGTGGCTCAGAAGGGGCCCCAGCAGCCAGCAGGTGAACAAAGCTATCAATTGACCAACTATGTTTTGACGTGAAATGTAGGTAGGTATGGAGGTATCTGATCAAACGTAAGGTAAACAATGTCATAACATCACCTAAAGGTGGCGCAGATAATGAAGCCCAAATACTGCACAACGCTGAATCGAATGGCAAAAAGGGAGGTGAATCTCCGGGAGGTAACTATTTCAAATTAGGAGGTATTTGGGGAGGTAACTATTTTGATAAATGCATGTCTATCTGCATTTAATTTGTTCAAATTCAGAACACTGTGAAGGTGGCACCTGCCCAGGGGGCGGCATCTGCTTGAGGACGGCACATGACCAGAGGGCGGCACTTGACCTGAGGGCAGCACTTGACCTGAATGCGGCACATAACCTGAAGGCGGCACCTGGCCAGGGGCGGCACCTAGCCTGAGGGCGGCTCCTGATCTGAGTGCAGCAAATGGCAGATATCAAACCCCGTAAGCATGTTTATTTCCGCGACTTCGGCGCGGAACTTGATCTGCTTACGAGGCCCTTCCGCAGCTTCATCGCGCAGGGGGGCGCGGGGGGGGGGGGGGGGGGGCGCCCCCCCCCCCCCCCCCGCCACCCCCCTGATCCGCCCGCTGGGGGGGGGGGGGCGCTCCCCGCCGCCCCCACCTGTATCCGCCCCTGGCGTATATTTAGACAGGGAGAGATGAGGTGATAGGTAAGACCAGCGGCCGTCACCACAGCGGGTGGGGGCCGCCCACATTGCTTTTATTCTATTGCTTTTATGAAATCCTGTAAGTGCGAAATCCATTGGCCAAAAACTCGCTGTGGTGTGACCGGAACATTTTTTGGAGGTTGGGTCACGTGACCTGGTCTGGTGACCTGACCTGAGATGACCCGAGGTATTTTGTTACATAATGTGCGCAATTGATGACCGAACATCTGTGCCAAAAACGGCGGCCTTCGAAAAACCTTAGGGGGCGTCTAAACGCCCCCGGCACGGCGCGGGTTTAACGCGGCCTTCTGCGATGTTTATGTATGACTCGTCACAAGTGACGGGTCACACATTACCATCACCCATCACCCATCATTATCACCCATCACCCATCACCCCCATCACCCATCAACCATCACCCATCACCCATCACCACATCACCCATCACAATCACACATCACCCATCACACATCACCCATCACCCATCATCCATCACCCTCACCCATCACCCATCACCCACCATCACCCATCACCCATCACCCTTCACCCTTCACCCTTCACCCATCACCATCACCCATCACCCATCACCCATCACCCATCACCCATCCAATCTCACCCATCACCCATCACCCATCCACCCATCATGATCACCCATCACCCATCCACCCATCATGATCACCCATCACCCATCACCCATCACCAATCACCCTTATACCCATCACCCACCACCCATCACCATCACCCATCAGAATCACCCATCACCCATCACCCATCACCCATCACCCATCATCCATCATCATCATCCATCATCCCATCACCCATCACACATCACACATCACACATCACCCATCACCCATCACCCATCACCCATCAACACCATCACCCATCACCCATCCATCACCCATCACCCATCACCCATCACCATCACCCATCACCCATCACCCATCACCCATCACCCCATCACCCAAGTCACCCTTCACCCATCCCCATTACCCACCAACCACCACAATCATCCATTCCCCGTCGTCTATCGCACAACATTATTATACTGCCAATCGCCTCCACTTAGCACTGCTTCCGACGTCATATCGACTTTACCAGCCCTCAGACCACCCGCCCCCTCCCCCCCCCCCCCCTAACCACCGCCCGCCCGTCTCATTCAGGCATCACGACCGCAATACTTCTCAGCTGCAGCTCCATGTCGTCGGTTGAAAAGCCACCTGGAAAGAACCTTCTTCCCTGCCGCCACGGTCCACGGACCATTCCAACATGCACGTCAGAGCCAGCAGTATCCGCTAAAAGGCAGCCACTTAGCCGACGGATGACGGGGGCGGACCCGTTCTGGCAGATTTCATAACGGAGCCCGACCAAGCGCGACACCGTCCACGTCTCCATCGATTCGACGAAAGCCGACGAGCGTCGACGAGCGACAATACGCTACGGCCCTTCAGTTCATTAGCCTGCTATATCCCCGTGATGTAATACGCTCGACCAATCGGGTGATTCCATTAAAACGTCACGACTTTTGACGCCGCTCATTGTGTTCCGGCCAACGCCGCGGATGGTTAACTCCCATAGCAGCCAGGCTAAGCTTCAGAATGATCAAATTATATTTCCGAAAAGGCACAGTGAAAGAAATGAGGAAAATAAAATAAAGGGAATGAATGGAAATGTCAGAGGGCGGACAGCACTTAGCTGGGTCTGTCACAATGCACTGCCACTATAGCTGCTACAAGAGCTGCTACAAGAGCTGCTACAAGTGGCTACAAGCTGCTACAAAGTTGCTGCAATAGAAACAATATTCAAATTACTGCTGCGATATTGTTGAAGAAGCAAAGTTCAAATACATAGTTATCATGTCAATGTGGTCAAGTTAACGTGGTTCTTTAGCACAAATTATTATAATATTAGCACATATTCGGCGCAGTTACATATTGTTTTGTACCTGGCTTTTAAACCAAAATGCACGGTAGGTAGGTATAAAAACACTCAAGTTCAAACAATAACAAACCTGACTAATTGCCAAATATATCAACACAATATTTACCTAAGTTTCTGCACCTTAAATCACGTTAATCATCTGGTTTCATGGTCACTACGGATCAATCACGCCCTTCGAGCCCATACACAGCACCTTAGGTAATGTAACAGGCCTTCCCTGAACAAGAAGCGGGTTGTGCAGCCGGCTTGATGACGCAATTGGACTTTGGAGTGTATTTTTCGTCCTGATCTGACTTAATGGTCCTGATCTGACTTAATGACGACAAACAGTATAGTAGGCCGTCCCAAACAGACTTAATGTATATGAGCAGTAGGTTAGGCTATTCAGAGCGGACTTAATGGTAACAAGCAGTAGGAAAAGCCTT
>JAXIVJ010001344.1:95000-141709 GCA_036785665.1 Chirona hameri | reverse complement strand
GTGTCGGTTGTGCTTATTGGTGCCGATGCAAAGCTAGTGGCTTCCTTGTTGGATGACCAGAATGACTTATTATTCCATATATCAGATTGAGAAGACTGGAAGTTGAATTATTTGCAGAGGTACACTACAACATTCTACAAATAAAGCATTAAACGAGAGAAACAGAATCTGGCATAGAATCATAAGCATTGTCCGCCACTCAACTGCTCAGTCAGAATTTCTCTCAAAACTGATTAATCGTCATTATCCCCGCCCGCCATTACCCGAATTGAGGCAATTACCCCTATGTGAGAACCAATAAGTACTTTGAACGCTCCGCGGCCTCACAGGATCATATCGCCGGTGGCCCGCCGCTTAAACGCTGACCATCACTGTTTCGTATTTACTGACTCTGGGTCTATGCCCAGGTACATACCAGGATATGATAGGCTTCGTCCACCTGTCTTCCTACCTGTCTGCCGACGTTTAACGATCGCATATATTTATAAATCTGACATTGTTTCGTCCCGTCTCCTGACGTTTTATCATCGTAGCGGTTACACTGTCCTAAAAGTGTCCCGAGACCATTATTGTTTTGCTTGATTCGTGTTCTACAACTACGGTATTCAATTTATTTGCATGCTCTGCTAAATAGCACTGTTGCGCGGGTACTACTGTATCTAACTCTACGACAAAAAGTGTCCTTACATGCGTACCTGCGAAGTGTTTTGCAGCCCTCAAAACGGTTATCGAAAATAGCTATCTGGAAAGGCGCATCGTAAACAGCCTCCAAATTCCTGCGAACCTCAGCGCCAATAGCCGCAGCTCACCGGCGTGACTGGAGTCTTTGTCCTCTGAACGTGGCCGCTTGCTAGCTGATGCAGCCGGTTCTGAACCGGTGCCAGGAGCACCCTATAGGAAGGGAAAATGAGGATCAGCTTCATCAGGATCAAACAAAAATTATTTAAGGTCTTTCCCAGCACACATGCTGTAAAATAATGTGTACAAACATTGTGCAAACAAACATGAGTGAAAGCATTAGTGAAAAGTGTTCCCAGGATTCAGTGGCAAAAAGTAGCGGGAAGGCCAGGATGCATTTGAGAGGAAGACGACCCATGCTCCATCTCAATATAGAAATGCGTCAGATTTTGCCGGTTTTTGGTAGGCTTTGTAAGGCCACCGATCTGTACCCCCCCCCCGCATCGGCGCATTAGCGCATTGGATCAGCCAGTGAATATTGTCCCCATTAGCCTCCAACATTGGCCTGCGCTCACAGCAAAAACCATAGGCGTAGGAACAGAGGGGGGGGGGGGGGGGGGGGGGGGGGGGGGTCGGGCAGGGGGCCATGCCATAGTGCAAAGTGTGACAGCCGGCTCGACGGACTGCGCATGGGGGATCGAAACGCGCGCATGAATGCGCACTCGGCTTTGACCCATGCGCACAAAAAAAAAACACTCAGGCGCACCTCAAGTGTACAACTCAAGACATGTCAAAAACGCATATATTTGCGGAAAATGGGGAAAAATATATCACAAGAATGTTTTTTTTGTTTGTTGTAAAAAAAAATACTTTGTTACGGTAACTGTACATTTAATTGCCCAAAATTAAAATTATTTGTGTTCCTTTGATATTAACAAAAAAATGGAAGCCAATTATGACGTTTTTGTGACAAATGTGGCGCACCTAGCAGGCGGCTTATTATATTGTGTTTTTTTACGCCATAATAGTTAACCCCACGGTCCCAGTGCTGCGCATGTCGAAGTGCGTGCGTACGTAGCGTGCGCATGAGAGTTGCATTATGTGCATGAAAAATCTGCATCATGCGCATAAAGCTCATGCGCACCGACGGAATTTCGTCGAGAAGCGCCCTACTTTGCAGATTGGGGGCCATGGCCCCCTCACTTTAAAAAAAAACTTATAAATTTTCCCTTTTGTTTACTGAAGAAAATTTAACATCGCTACAGATTCGCCAAGACGAGAAGAGCCAAAAACTGCAAAGAAATCCCGCCTAAGGGTATTGGGTTTATCTTAAGACGAGATCAAGGTTTCACTGGCCCCCTCACTTTTCGTGACGTTCCTACGTCTCTGCTAACACTGCGGAGGACGAGAAGGCACAAAATACGTTACGCAGACATAGAGACTGGGTGTACTTATCTCTTGAATCCACCAAAATAAGCTAGCAGTCCAAGGGCGGATCTAGAGGGGGGGCAAACGGGCCATGCCCCCCCCCCCCCACCCCCCCCCCCCCCCCCCCCGAAGACCCGAAATCGGCACAAAATTGACACATTTCCCGACATAAAAGAAGAACTAAGCAACTTGTATTCAGAAAAGTTGGTTTTATTTCAACTACCAATGCATAAGGGATAAAAATCCGATGAGTTATCATAATTTTGTAAAACTTCTTTAGATTTACCCCCCAAACCGCCTTTCTGGATCCCCCTTTGAAGCAGCTAAGCAAGTTCTGGACATCACAGGTCTCTCAAAATATAGTGAGTCGTGTCCACGAGTGACGAAACCATACCGTAGGTTCAGTACCAGCCACAAACACAAAATGTCAACTGCCTAACAATAAACCAGTCACAGACGTAGTTCTGAGCCGGGCATAAACACAATTTGATTTACCTTCTTACGAAAAAATGTCTGATGTCCATCGCAAACCTTTAGCCTTTGGAACTCGGTCCACTCGCACCGTAATCTTGCTCCCGGAGTCCCACCCTGCTCCCGCTCCCACCGTCGCGTTCCTCAGTCCAGACAAGTAAACAAACAATGGTTACCATGGTAATAAAACTCCGCATCGTACCTCCGAAAAATACGCAACTAATTAGAAAACGGGACCACCAGAGTTAGCTTTTGGCATAATGTTGGTGACAGTCTGCCGATATTTTACATTAGGTTCTAGCTTGGAATATGATTGCTATGATTCATAGCAGCTTGGCTACTAAACTATCTTTATTTTCCTTCCCTTCATGAAAGAGAACGTTTCGTTTTCGATAGCTCAAGATAGTAAAAGCTCCAGGCATGCTTTGTGGACGGTGGCGCTAGCCCCCCCCCCCCCCCCCCCCCCAGTGGTCGATTTTCAGCTTGACTGGGGGGGGGGGCTGGATTCGTGAGTGGGGGGGTTTGCCCCCCCCCCACTTAACATGTTAGACGAGTCCCTGCATCATAGTACCTTCCCCACCCCTCAACTTGCCAGCATTGTCACCTGTTTGATGCACAATGTCCTTGAAGCATCGTAATTTGTCAGTTGAGGTGGCTGTTGTGGACGGCAGTGTCACCCGACCAAGCGGCGCCGACAGCTGCTCACTGCCAGCACAGCATTCAGCCTAGAAAACACAAATACTGCTTAGAGAAATGCAAAGGCCATAAAGTCCAGTCCAGTCAAATTATTTGTAAGCCTTTATTTACTTTCACAATTTTGTACTTTTTTAGCATGAAATAGTGAACACAAGCCAAGAGCAAGTTTTTTGGTCCAGTCCAGTGCTATTAGCCCAGCAGGTATAACATAGATTACAAACTGGCTTACATATCATTGTGCAACTAGATGTTAAATGGTAAAACAAAGCTAAAGTTAAGTAAAGGCTGAAAACAGACCAAGACCTTCCACAATGTATGCTGGTATTGATGCTTTCAGAAAAATGCAAACCATGTTCCAACCAAGTTCCAAGGTTGACATCATCCATGCATCCAAAATTTGTCCAAGATCCAAATTTATCTAGGAAAACTACTAATGTAAAGTTGAGTTAAATGGCAAATACACATCAGTTGCCTAAATGCCAGTATGCAAAACGTCAGCAGACTGGTTATTGATTCAACACTGATTGAATCAATTGGAATCGTTCAATCAAAATGCCTTGAATCAAAACATAATGAATTCACCATCAGTTCTTTTGATTCATGAATTGTGATTGAATCAAAACCCGCATCAAATCAGGGCTGATTAAATTAAAAGATTTAACGATTCATAACAATTCAAGCACACTGGTAAATTGTGCAAATACATGCAGTCTCTGTGGCTACATTTATTTATATTTGAATATTTTGAAATAGTATCACTGTAACAATGTTTTAATGATGATATATATGTATGTTTCCATTTTTTTTTATTTGACAAATTCACCACATATATTTAAATGTTGAATCAAACGTGAATAGATTAAAATCTTTGTTTTTATTCTTTGAATCGGATATAATCAATTGTTAACATTTTAGCCGTGAATCGAACGGTGATTTAATAATTCAGATTCAAAAATGAATCATGATTGAACTGTTCCCAAAACGTTGAATCAATAACCAGTCTGAAAACATGGCAAGTTTCGACGAGATCTTGTCATGGTGGGGTTGGCACAACACATCAAAACTGGGGCAGCTTTGGAAAATTTTGGGGCATCTTTTGGAATTTTGGGCAGCTTCTGACTTTTGGGGGCAGAAGTAACAATTTACTGATTCACACTAGATAAAATGTGATCGTGAAGATGACCGACCCCCCCCCCCCCCCAGTCAACAGTATTTGCTGCCCGAGGAGCAAAATTTGACCAGAAAATCCTGCCCCAAATGGGGCAGGATTTGGGCTGCCCAAAATATTTTGTCGATGTTCCTGCCACGTTTTGCATACTCGCCTAAATGTGCTTACATGTTAGCACATTGTGAACAGCACTAATGTCAATGTGTAATGAAATAGTTCAAGCTATACCAATAACGGGTAAAAAATATAAAATCAACACATGTATAAACTACATATTGATCTTAAACTACGACAAAACAGAGCATTTTTCACACTGAATACTAAAAAAGTAATACAAAAATGGCGCACTACCAGGATGATGCACTGGCCAAAACTATGGTAGTAAAGTAAACACTTTGGCTGGCGCTGCAATTATGCCAGTCTAAAATAATTGCCTGTATATTATTTAGAGTTAAAAGCACATATAAATGGATGATTATATATATTATATATATATATATATATATATATATATATATATATATATATATATATATATATATATATATATATATATATATATATATATATATATATATATATATATATATATATATATATATATATATATATATATATATATATATATATATATATATATATATATATATATATATATATATATATATATATATATATATATATCTATATATATATATATATATATATATATATATATATATATATATATATAATATATATATATATATATATATATATATATATATATATATATATATATATATATATATATATATATATATATATATATATATTATATATATATATATATATATATATATATATATATATATATATATATATATATATATATATATATTATATATATATATATATATATATATATATATATATATATATATATCGGATTGTTTACCTGCGCCAGTTGTCACACAGTGAGGCCCCCAGCTTCCCATAAAGAAAGCCTCAAAAATAATATATAACAGACATAATATAAATATATATATATATATATATATATATATATATATATATATATATATATATATATATATATATATATATATATATATATATATATATATATATATATATATATATATATATATATATATATATATATATATATATATATATATATATATATATATATATATATATATATATATATATTGGACTCAATAGATAACTGCTTACCGTGAAATATAACTAATTGGAATCCCCGCATGAAAATAGAAAATATGCTAAGTTCCGCGACCATAAAAATACGTCGTAGCCGTTGCGTGTTAAATTAAAAGAAGAAGGCATTGTAAATATCAATACGTCGTAGCCGTTGCGTGTTAAATTAAAAGAAGAAGACATTGTAAACATCCCAGGCCGAAATGTAGTCACGTGATTGCCCCCACCTGGGTAGAACCAATGTTATATAGAACAACAAGTTGTCTCGTTTCTACGTCACCAATTCCACACTAGATTCTAGGTTTTATACCACATGTTTTTAGTATACTTCCAGTGCATCAAGATGTATCAATTATATTCTTACAAAAACAGACAAATGCTGGCGTACTGCATTCAAAGAGTGAAATAATAGCAGAACTAAATTTCCATTTTATTTGAATTGTTGCAAAAATAGTGAGGCAGACATTGAATATTTCAAACATTATAGTTCATACTAAGAAATCAACCATGTTTGCCAGTTGTTGGATTAGTTGAGCCGCGGTGGTTGCCATGGTAACAAAAGCCTGCATGGCACTTCCGCGGGTGCGCTGATTGGCGGTATTGACGCACCGTCAATAAAGGCGAAATCTGACGCTTATTACCGTCAGATAAGCTGAAAGTGACCCCTGTTGGACGGCGTGCAGGGTTCCATAAACCCAATTTGTTGAGCAAAAATTTGACTCAGTTTTGCCAAAACGACCCCAGATATGAATAGGCAAGGCCTTTGGCATCATATTTATGTATCATCTACTAAACGAACTATTTTAGAAATGCTTGAAATTGCAACCCGAATACCACCTATTTTCCCATAGGCCACCATACTAAGGCCGGCTCGCTGTATAATTGGTGACGTCACGACTCGTGTTGCCAGGCAAATTGACTGGAGCTGGGTATAACCACGTTTAGCGACTTGGGAGACAAGTCAGTCAAAAATATGGATATTGCTTTGAAATTCGGTTTCGGCATTGTCCATGTTTGGTTCTCCATATGGTTCTCAAGTTTTGAATACATTTGACAATTTTAATTTGGTGATTTAAAACAAAAATGCCACAAAGTCAAAATTGTCAAATATTTATTAAAAAAACGGAAGATATATTGGAAAACCAAGTACGGACGATGCCCAAACCGAATTTCAAAGCAATATCTATATGTTTGACCGACTTATGTATCCCTGAGTATGATTGTCTCTAAAACTTGGTTCTATCCGGCCCCTGTCAATTTGCCTGGCTACTCTTGAGCCGAGACGTCACCATTTATACAGCGAGCGGCTTTAGCACAGTGGACTATGTGAGTATAGGTGGTATTCGGGTCGCAATTTCAAGCATTCCTAAAACAGTTCGTGCAGCAGATGACCTCAACCGTCACTTCGCCTCCGTGGGACCACAAATCGCAGCCGGCCTGCGGGGCGCGGTCGCTTCCGGCCACGGGAACCCCAGGCCGCCCACTGTCTGCGCTGCTGGCTTCTCGTTTCGACCTGCCACCCTTGCAGAACTGTCTCTTTGTATTCGGTGGATGAGTGCGTCGCGAGCAGTGGGTTTGGATGATGTACCACTCATGGCAGTTCGTAAATGTCTTCATGTCATAGGTCCACACCTTTTAAATCTTATCAACCGTCTTTTACTATTAAACGTGTTTCCGGATAGCTGGAAAGCGGAAATCGTACCCATTCCAAAGTCAGGCATCCGGCCATACCGTTAAACAACCGGTCCATCTCTCTGCTCAGTGTTTAGTCGAAAACTAGAGAAAGTAGTATGAAACGCAGCTCACGAATCATTTGAACGAAACAGGGCTTTTGCACTCTTCCCAGTATGGCTCCAGGCCACGTCACTCAACCGAGGACGCCGTGCTCGCCGCTGTCGATGTCTGGTCACAAACACGACAACGGTCTATCATCGATAACGACAATGGATCTGCCAAAGGCGTCGACAGCGTCTAGGTATGGTGCTACCGACGTAGATTGGTTCCGGAGTTATTTAGTGGCCGAGATAGTTGGCGGCGGTCGGCTCACTCCCGATGTCGTGCGGTGTGCCTAAGGACTCGATCCTTGGACCAATTTTTTTTTTTTTTACTAACAATCTTTACAGTTTCTTAACGTATGGTCATCTCGTCACGTACGCAGACGACACCATGCACGTAGATTGCGCGACCCCTAACAAAGCAGGCCTCCCCGAACTTAAAACTAGACTGCAGCATGCCATGCATGAGCTCCAGTCCTGGTTCATAGCCAATTCTCTTAAAATGAATGAAAGAAAATCGACTTCATGCTAGTCAGCTCTTAGCAGGGCCGGCGCCACATATTTTCGGTTGGGGGGGGGGGGCAGCTCTTCCAGAAAAAGAAAGGGCCCTTGGCCAAAAGGGCCCACCCAGCCTGCAATATAATGTAATATATATTTAATATCATTTCCGTCTTTCTCGTCCCGCACGGATTACCATTTGTTTTATTTCGTCCAGGGGGGCGGGGGCGCCTCGAAAGGACCCCTTCCCGAGCGTTGAAAGGGCCCCTCTTTCCAAGCGTTAAAAGGGCTAGACAAAACGGATGAAAAGGCACGTTACTAGGATGGAAAATGCAGTATGACAGGAAAGTATAAGCCATACCAACTTTTAGGAGCTGGAGTTAGCAAACTGCCATATAAACTTTGGAACCAGCAACACCAATTTGAATCAGCTTATATATATATATATATATATATATATATATATATAAATATATATATATATATATATATATATATATATATATATATATACATATATATATATATATATATATATATATATATATATATATATATATATATATATATATATATATATATATATATATATATATATATATATATATATATATATATATATATATATATATATATATATATATATATATATATATATATATATATATATATATATATATATATATATATATATATACATATATATATATACATATATATATATACATATATATATATATATATATATATATATATATATATATATATATATATATATATATATATATATATATATATATATATATATATATATATATATATATATATATATATATATATATATATATATATATATATATATATATATATATATATATATATATATATATATATATATATATATATAATATATATATATATATATATATAATACAAAGAGGGCTTACTCTACAATAAAAATTAAAATCGGAGCTTTCGGGTATATTGTAACACCCTGACGAATGGTGTTACAATATACCCGAAAGCTCCGCTTTTAATATTTTGTATTGTGGAGTAAGTCTCTTTGTATTTAATCTTCATCTGGGATCTCTACGTGCTTTTGGTCTTTCTGGTCTGACCAGAGACTACTCTGACCTTCCAAGAAGCCCCTCTTGTGTGTCAAGGGGCCATTTGACCTGTCCAGAGGTCCTTCCGACCTGGCCAGGGACTGCACTGGCTGCTTTGTTGCCCTGCCGACATGCTCAGGGACAGGGGCGGCGGATTGCGGGGCGCAGGGTACCCAAAATCCCCCTCAAATTAAAATCCTGGGGAGGGGAAGGGTCATGTTGCCCCCAGATTGAGCAGGCTAAAATCTGGGGTGGCAAAACTACCCTTTGCCCCCAGGATTTTCGACGGGGAAATTTTGGTTACCCTGCCCCCGCAATCCGCCGCCCCTGCTCAGGGGCCCCTCCGACCTGCCCAGGGGCCCCTCCAGTCTGGCTAGGAACTCATCCGGCATGTTCAAGGGGCCTTCCGACCGGCCCAGTGACCCTTTCGGTCTAGCCAGGGGCCCCTCTGACTTGCCCAGGGGCCCCTCCGATCGGCCCAGCGACTCTTCTGGTCGGCCTACGCTGGCTTCTTTGTCGCCTTGCGACATTCTCCGAGGGCCCTCCGACCTGCACTGGGGCCCCTCCGTGCTGGCTAGGGGCTCATTCGGCATGTTCAGGGGGCCTTCTGACCCACCTAGGGGCCCTTTCCGTCTGGTTAGGGCCCTCTGACCTGCACAGGGGCCCTCCTAACTTCCCAGGGGCCCTCTGGTCTGTCCAGGGGCCCTCCAACCTGATCAGAGGCCCTTATGACCTGGCAAAGGACTGCACTGGCCGCTTTGTCCCCCTGTCGACATGCTCAGGGGCCTCTCAACCTGCCCTGGGGCCCCTCTGTGCTGGCTAGGGGCCCATTCGACGTGTTCAGGGGGCCCATTCGACGTGCTCAGGGGGCCCTCTGACCCGCTCAGGGGCCCTTTCGGTCTGGCCAGGGGCCCCTCTGACATGCACAGGGCTCTTTTGAACGTCCAAGGGGCCCTCTGCTCTTTCAGAGAGGGCCCTGGTGGCCCTAAAGGGCCTCTGAAGTCCTCTAAACTCTCTGAAGACCACGCTTCGTGTAGTAAAGAGCCTATGATACCGCGCTTCGCGCGGTCTCGTCGGCCCTTTTCGGCGCGCTGCGCGCGCCAATAAGGGCCCTCCTGGCCTCCAGGGAGGGGGGGGGGGGGGGGGGGGGCGGCCGCCCCCGCCGCCCTCCCCTTGGCTACGTGCCTGCCAAACACTCAGCAACGGAGTTTATTATATCGCATTTCACTTCCCGCCACCGCGCCGTGAGCATGCCTTTTTTTTTGGGGGGGGGGGGGGAGGGGAGTGATTCTCGCCCACTCCGTAGTCCAGCCTATAGCTATATGCCGCCGCGGGTGGGGAGGAGAACCACTCCCCTGCTGGGGCGGGGAACCGAATGGCTCGCGCCAGTAGCCAGACTCGAACCCGGAACCCTTGGATTCCGAGTCCGACGCTCTACCAACTGAGCCACCCTATGTGAGCATGCGTATTTCAGTTTCCCGGTACTAAATTGTCACCGGCTAGTATTTGGGAGACATAGTCGGTCAAAATATAGATATTGCTTTGAAATTCGGTTTGGGCATCGTCCATACTTGGTTCTCCAATATATCTTCCGGTTTTTGAATGTTTGAAAATTTTGATTGGTCAAATATCGGGTACCGCATAACCTTTTCCTAAAGTACTTACCGAAGTTTTTCAACGGGTAAATATTCCCACCAGCCTATAGATGGTGCACAAAACAGCGACCCAACCACTTCAGGTTATCGTTTTACGTCAGGTCACGGCATAAGTTAACGTTATGTGATATATATATATATATACATATATATATATATATATATATATATATATATATATATATATATATATATATATATATATATATATAACGTTATAAGTTAACGTTAACGACCTGACCTCTGGCTCGGGTCAGTAGAGGACGTACCTGGTATATATCTGGGATGTCTACGCACATGGCTTATTTGAGGTTATGGACACTGGTTTATAGAATACAATATTATGAATCAAAGCATGTCCTTCATTTCTCCAGATTCACACTAGTTGTTGAGCTATTCCAAAGACCCCAAGAACTGGCTGGTAGCAAATAGTGACCGAATAGACCCTAGATAGGTTATCGCTACTAGAAGCATTGCTAGTATCGAAATATCAATACATATTTGCTAGCATATCGTTGGCGGCTGCCACTATCATTTTGACAAAACAGGTCGTGAGCGTCGATAGCATGCGCTATGGTATTGTCTATAGTATGCGCAGACTATGCTTACTGCATGTGTTTTCCATTTTAAATTTAACTTCATTTATTAAACAAATTGTACATCAGACACCTTGTCTACGCAAGCTGACCTAACCTTTCCTCATTCACTCGCCAATGTGCGGTCCTACCCCTTCCCCCACCAGTGGCGCACGCAGGGAGGGGGTCAAAGGGGTCAGCTGACCCCCCCCCCCTACCAGAAATTTATGAGGGGCCCGTATTCTGGCCCATACCTGACAGGGGCCCGGTCTTGGTCAGGGGGCAGGGGCTGGTAAAGGCGTGATATCGGGGACGGTCGGGCGAGGGCCCGGTCCTTGCATATTCTTGATGCGGGCCCGTTTCTGGTAATGGCCCGGTCTTGGTCAGGCCCGATCGAGGCAGGGGCCCGGTGCTGGCGAAGGCGTGATATGGAGCCCGGTCAGAACGAGGTAACCACTCCATGGAATCGCATGTACCTCCCAGACTATACGATAACCATTGGCATATCCTATGCATGTTGTGAATCCTAGCTTCCTCGACGAAAGGAGGTTTAAGCAGCGGACAATTGTATTTGTCTTTATTTTGCTTCGACATCACAAATATAACGTTGCATCTTGTTGATTGACAACCAACGAATCTACTTAAAAAAACAGGCGCTCCCACCGTTCGCCGCCGTAGCCCGCCGTCCGCCGCCGTAGCCCGCCGTCCGCCGCTGTAGCCCGCCGTTCGCCGCCGTAGCCTGCCGTCCGCCGCCGTCCACCGCCGTAGCCCGCCGTTCCCCTGCCTTAGCCCGCCGTCCGCCGTCCGCCGCCGTCCGCCGCCGTAGCCCGCATTCCGCCGCTGCCGCCGTCCGCCACTGTAGCCCGCCGTCAGCCGCTGCCGCCGTCACTGGGTGCAGAAAATACATGTTTTCATTATTTGTATTATTTTCAGTGGTTTCAAAAGGGCATATTCGGAACATAGTCTTTCCAAACAGCATTCACACCACAAACACGACTTCAAATGCTGAGTATACATAGTGATTCGCATTAACTCCAAGAATGCACGCTCAGCCGTATGTATGAATGCCCCTCCTCCGAGCCCGCAGGGCCACGGCGACCATGTCAGCGGAGCAGCCGCCGTCGGCGATGACGCCTCCAGTGATGCCTGGGATGACGTCCGCCTCGGATGACGTCCGGTGTCCATCACCGGCGGCGGGCGCGTGGCCCGGTGACGGAGATGGTGTCGGTGACACTGGCGTCACGTGCTATCGACACTGGACGCTAACAACAATAATTGCCAAATAGTGAATCGCGCCCGCAGTCAGCTGTTCTGCCCTGAATGTGTTCGCTAGCCAAATCTACCAGCTTTATTCATTTTGTGCACAGCAATGCTGACCACCGGAGCCGGAGCTGGTGTCGAAAGCTGGCTGTAAACAGAAATGTGCCAAATATATTAATGTCATTTCAATCGAAGCACACACATACAATGCAATAGATACACTTACAATTATGTAGATAATAATGGGGATAATATTGATTAATTACTGGCTGAACCAAACACTGGGTGATACAGACTTCCATCATTAATTGAAGTACATTAATTGAAGTAAGAAGTAGGGATACGGGATACGGGATACGGGACATGGGAAGGGGATATGGGACATGAGAAGGGGATGTGGGATACGGGACATGGGAAGGGGATACGGGATACAGGCTACGGGACATGGGCAGGGTATATGGGATACGGGACATGGTAAGGGGATATGGGATACGGGACATGGGAAGGGGATACGCGATACGGGATACAGGACATGTGAAGGGAATATGTGATACGGGACATGGGAAGGGGATATGGGATACGGGAAAGGGATATGGGATACGGGACATGGGAAGGGCATATGGGATACGGGACATGGGAAGGGGATATGGGATACGGGACATGGGAAGGGGATATGGGACATGGGAATGTGATATGGGATACGGGACATTGGCAGGGGATATGGGATACGGCACATCGGAAGGGGATACGGGACATGGGAAGGGGATATGGGATACGGGATACGGGACATGGTAATGGGATACGGGACATGGGAAGGGGATATGGGACATGGGAAGGGGATATGGGATACGTCACGTCAACGAACACGCAGGCGTCACTAGCGGGACCCGAGGTCGCGCTGGCCGGGTCGTCGTCGCCGGCTTCGCGAGTGTCGTCTTACATCGCGCACATCTCTGCTCCAGAGTCAGTTCTATTCCTACGGCCGACCAGGACGATCGCGCACCAGTGTCGTCAAGAGTGCCGATCCCGGCAGGTCAAGTCAGGAACAGTCAAGAGTTCAAGTCATCAGTCAAGAGTTCAAGTAGTCGATTCGAGAAGTCAACGAGTCTCGCAGGTAAGTCTTCCACATGTTTTCAAACAGTTACACATTGCATGTTGCTTTATGCATCATGAACGCTTAAATTTCACACATGTTATCATTTCACCTCATCGAATGTCATGCTGTCATATGTAACTTCTCAATTAAATTAAATTGTAAGTACCTTATCATGATATCAAATCAGTACCTTATCTCTGATTTGGCGGTGGAATCTGTTTTTTTTTATTGGGGTTTAGGGGCGCTCCGACAACGAAGGTCACATGGCGCCCATGACTGATTTCAATTAGCTATCAATTTGAATATATAACGGAGAGGCCAGCGGCACCAATAAATGCAAACAGACTATCTGCTGCAATAAATCTGGAATTGTCACCGAGCAAGCTACGAAGCGTAAGTACGGAAGATCGCAGACCAAAGAATCTCAGCCGTTCGTTTTCCAGCTGTGGGCAAGTTAGTAGGACATGTTTCACCGTCAGCGGAGAACCACAACGAGGACACAACGGCATATCTCTACCACACACCAAGTAGCCATGTGTTGCGTAAGTATGCCCATTGCGCAGTCTACAAAGTGTAACCTCTTCTCTCCTTTTCTTGCGTGAGGATGATTGCCAAACCGAAAGTCGTGGTTTAATAGCTTTTAGTTTGTTCCTGTGCGTTCGATCCCATGTTCGCTGCCAGCTGCTATGTAAAAATGTAGCAATGGCCGGGTACAGATCTCTGGCGGGAAGAGTAAAGCGTCGCGTGCACGGCCTCTGTGCAGCGCGCTTTGCAGCGGCATCCGCCAGCTCGTTGCCCCTGATGCCGACGTGACTAGGTATCCAGCATAACGTAACTCGTTTACCTGCGCCATCCAGAGCCGTCAGACGGATTAAGATGTCCTGTATAAGGGGATTGGACGGATACAACTTTTTTAGCGCCATAAGACTGCTCAAAGAGTCCGTTAAAATGAGGTGTAAAGCCCTACTGCTGACTTCAATAAACCACAAGACCTTAGTAATCGCCACCAGTTCTGATGTAAAAACAGAGGCGTTTGTTGGTAACGTAAAAACTCGAGTGTCGTTACCACAAACAAACGCACAGCCAACGCCCCTCTCAAACTTAGAGCCATCCGTGTAAGAGAACGTGTGGTCAGTAAAAGATGCAATATGCTCGAGAGCTCTCGACTTGAACAACTCGGGAAGGACTTCTCCTTTGTTTTGCTCGGAGAGGGACACGTCAACTAAAGGTGATGCCAGTTGCCACGGTGGCGTTGAAAGATGGTCAACCCGCATGACCTCGCGTGGCCGTAAATCACTATCTGCTAGAAGCGAGTCAATTCGCAAACAGAAAGGAACAGAGCGTCTCTCCGGCCTAGTACGAAATGCAGCTAGTGTATCGCTTGAAAAGACGGAGCTGTACGTGGGGTGTGTCGGGAACTGTCGTAACTTGATGGCATAGCGCATACATAGTTGCTGCCTTCGCAGGGACAAAGGAGGCTCATTAGCCTCTACAAGCAGGCTCTCAATCGGAGTTGTTCTGAAAGCTCCAGTAGCTATACGCACGGCAGTGTGGTGGATTGTGTCCAAAGGCTTTTTGTTAGACTGGCAGGCGCTGTCATACACAAAACATGCGTAGTCAAGCTTCGAGCGTACAAGGGAGCGATAGAGCAGTAAAAGCGTGTTGCGGTCGGCCCCGTACGATGTGCGTGCAACACATTTTAAAATGTTCAGCGACTTAAAACATTTATCACGGAGTTGTTTAAGATGTTGCTTGTATGATAACTTTTTGTCCAGCGAAAATCCTAGAAACTTGGCTACAGGCTGGACTGGAACCGGCTGTCCATGGAGGAAGATCTCCATATCTGGACAGTGCCGACGACGGCGGCAGAAATGTACGGCAACTGTCTTTGCGGTTGAAAATCGGAAACCGTTCGCTGTACTCCATCGCTCCAGGGTAGCTATAGCCAGCTGAAGCTGTCTTTCCATGTAACGTGTACTGGAAGCAGACGACCATATTGCGAAATCATCGACGAAAAGCGACCGTCCAATGGACTGCGATAGCGCATCGCCGATGTCGTTCACCCATTATGCCAAAAAGCGGGACGCTTAGAACGCCGCCTTGAGGAACTCCGTTGATCTGAAGAAAATCGTCAGATACATGGTTACCAACACGGACTCGAAAATGTCTCTGGGATAAGTAATTTTTTAAAAAGGTGCCCATGGAGCCTCTAATACCGTGCTTAAAAAGCTTTAAGAGAATGCCATGCTGCCAGGCAGTATCATAGGCTGCCTCAATGTCGAAAAAGACCACTCCCACGTGACGGTTTTTCTCAAATGCGGCGCGAATAACGGAATAGAGTGTTAAAATGTGATCAACGGTGCTGCGATGGCGTCTAAAACCGCACTGGGCGTTAGCAAATATACCTTGTTGTTCTAAAAACCAACCAAGTCGTTTGCTGACCATTCTCTCCATCAGCTTACAGAGTGAAGATGTGAGCGAGATGGGACGATAGTGCAGAGGGTCTAATCCAGATTTGCCAGGTTTTAAAATAGGAATTACTATGGCCTCGCGCCATGCCTCCGGGAACTCTCCTCTTGCCCATAGAGAGTTAAACATCAAGAGTAGCGCCTGTAACGCACACACGGGAAGGTGGCGTAACATTTCGTTATAAACGCCGTCTGGACCCTCGGCAGTACTTTTTAGACCGTGTATTGCTGACTTCAGTTCGAGCATAGAAAAAGGTTCGTTATATGACGGTTGTTGCGAGGTAGAAAAAACGACATCAGATGCTTCACACCGAGCCCTAAGTCGCACAAACTGTGGATCCTTGTTCACTCCTTTACTGCGCTCGTAAAGTGCTCTAGCAATCCCATTTGCTACCTCTTTCGGATGGGAAATATCCTGGCCGCCTACCTGAATAACAGGCAGAGGAACAGAGCTGTACCGTCCAGCAATACGTTTTATACGGGTCCAGACTTGAGTGGTTGGTGTAAAACGGTTTAAAGTGCCCACGTAAGAACGCCAAGAAACTGCCTTTGCCTCCTCAACGGTGCGACGGGCTTTAAAAGCCCTCGCTTTCCTAAAAGCGACGAGATTTTCGGTAGTACTCCTCCGGTCAAACGTTTTAAAAGCTCTCTTCCGTGATCGGATAGCTTCCCCGCAATCCTCAGTCCACCATGGAACAGGAGTGCGCCTAGGCCGGCCCGATGTCCTCGGGATGCATCTCTCAGCAGAGTTTAAAAGCGTGGAAGTAAAATCCTCTGCTGACATGGCAGATGTTTCAACTCTGGTTAAGATCGATGTCTCAAGCAAGGTATGAAATTCGGCCCAGTCCGCCTTGACCAAGTTCCACCTTGGTGGTCGGCTACCTAGATCTGGAGCATTCTGGTGCTGGAGCCACACTGGAAAGTGGTCACTCCCCAGTGGGTCATCGTGAACAGACCAGGTAAAAAGATGTGCCAGCTCAGGGCCTACCAAGCTCAGATCTAGTGCCGAGGTTTGACCGGAGGGTACCGTAAAATGAGTCCGCTCGCCTGTGTTTAAAATACAGAGTGACTCGTCGTTGATAAAATGTTCTAAAAGACGGCCCCGTGTGCCAGTATAGTCGCATCCCCATGCAGTACTGTGAGCATTAAAATCACCCACTACCAGGACTGGTGGCGGGAGCTCCTGCAGCAGCTGGCGCAATTCTGCCACCGGCAGAGCTGTGCCGGGTGGCAGGTAGAGGGAGCAGATTGTCAGTTCTTGGTTCAGGCGCACTCGTACCGCCACCGCCTGCAAGCCCGACCGCACCGCGAGGTGTCGAGCGGGTAGGCTGTGGTGCACCGCTAGTAAGACGCCGCCGTGGGCTATTGTATCAGAATGCACGTCTTTGCGATGGACGGCATAGCCCTTAATCGAGCACGTGGCGACTGGCGCCAACTTAGTCTCCTGGAGACAAATAAGGACTGGATTGCGCCAGCGTATAACCGACTGCAGTTCCTGGTAGTTGGACTTGAGTCCTCTACAGTTCCACTGCAGGATGAAATGCATGGGAATGGATTAAAATCTCGCTAAAGCGCGTTTAAAAAGGAGGCAGGGGCACAAAAAGAGAACTGGTTCCATCCTTTCATCGACATCGGACCTGTGGACGCCTCCAGCCAGCCTTCGACAGCCCTCCACCGCTTCCGGGTGCGGAACCCTGACCACGTGCGTGTGGCAGGGTTGTAGACCCTTAGATAGGTAGACTTTAGATATTTTTAAGTAGGTAGACTCATTAGATACAAATTTTGTATTGGCAATAGGCCTCCTCCACGGTTTAGGTCCCCTCCAGTCTTGAGAAGTTAATTTGCAGTTGCCAACACGTTCTGTCGTGTGTGGCAATTAACGTAAACAGTTAGCCCCCATCCTTCCCCTCCTGAGCCACGACGATGGCTACCCCCCCGGAACCCCGCCCCCCCCCCCCCCCCCCCCCGACCCGCCTGACCCCCCTCCGGGGTTTCCCGGCGCGCGACCGCGTGCCCCCCTGGACGGTCCCCCTCCCAGCCCCCCTCAGGGGCCCCGCCCGCCCCGTTCAGGGGCCTGGCTCCTCCCCGACCCCCCTCAGGGGTCCCCCCTCCCAGCCCCCCTCAGGGGCCCCGCCCGCCCCGTCCAGGGGCCTGGCTCTGGCCGTCCTCGCCGTCCCCCGACCCTCCCGACCCCCCTCAGGGGCCCCCCCTCCCAGCCCCCCTCAGGGGCCCCGCCCGCCCCGTCCAGGGGCCTGGCTCTCGCCGTCCCCCCGACCCCCCTCAGGGGTCCCCCTCCCGTACCGGCGCGCGCCCCCGAAACCCCGGCTCCCATCAGGAGCCCCGCCCCGACCGTCCCGGTGCCTGGCTCCCGCCAGACACCTCTCCACCCGACGGACCGGCTCTCCTCCTCATCCAGAGGCTGGACGGGGTGAGTTTTCGCCAGGCGAACCCCTTCGCGATCAGACGCCGGCTGGTCAACCTCTGCGGAGAGGTGGCTTCCGCCAAACCCATTCGTACTGGCGGCCTGCTGGTACAGACACTGTCTGACCAGCAGACGGAGCGGGTCATGGGCCTAACGTCCTTCCTGGACGCGGCCTGTGAGGTGTCTGCCCCTGACAGGATGAACTCCTGCCAGGGCTACATCTACTGCCCCGATGTAAACGGCCTTACCGAGGCCGTGCTCCTGCAGGAGCTGGTGACCCAAGGGGTCACGGAGGTCGTGAGGATGAGGTCCCAAAAGCCGGGACCGAATCCCATGATCAAGCTCCGGTTCCGGGGGCTAGACCTGCCTCAGCAGATTTACTGCGGCTACATCAGAGCCGCAGTAACTGAGTGGACCCCGGCGCCCCAGCAGTGCCGATACTGCTGGCGCTTCGGCCACCACCAGCAGAGCTGCCACGCCCGTCTCCCCACCTGCGGGAAGTGCGCCTCGTCTCACGAGACAGCCCACTGTGACGGTGGCGACACCGCAGCGATGCGCTGCGTGTCGTGCGGCGGACCCCACGCCGCGTGGTCCCGGGACTGCCCGGCCAGACGGGCAGTGGTCGAACAGACCAAGGCCCGACGGGCGACGCCGATCGCCCCGCCTCCCATCCCAGCGCTGGCTCCCAGCGTGTGGCCGCTGCTGCCAACCCCGACCCGACTCACGCCCTCTCCCCGTCGGTCCCCACGCGGGTCCTCCCCACCGGTGCAGCCGGCTGCTCAGGTCGAGCGCCCCTGCGAGCCCTGCCCCTCCCAAGCCAAGTCCAACACGGACTCTGGCTGTGCCCCAGTGGCACCCACGCCCACCCCCGCCGAACATCTGGCGGAGTCCCCAGCCGGGTCCCAGGACTCAGGTCCCCAGAGTACCAGGGGGTCGTCCACGGAGGAAGACTCCGACGACTCGTCTGCAGGCGAGTCGGACACCTCACTGCTCCGAGCCGTCACCCGCCGCGTGACAAGCCACCGCACCCAGCCTCGCCCCTCCCGCTCCCCGCCCTCCCGCAGCTCCCTCTCGCCGCCCTCCCGCCCCTCCCGCTCCCCGGCCTCCCCCCGCCCCCCCCCCCCTCCCCAATCCCCAGCCGCTCCATCTCCCCGCCCCCCCCGCTCCCTCTCCCCGCCCTCCCCCCCTCCCCTGCTCTCAGAGGAAAGCAACTCAGGCTTCCAGCCCATCCGCCCCGCCCCGCTCCCTACAGATAGGTCGAGCCGCCCCCGCCCCCGCTCCCGCTCCCGCTCCCAATGCAGGCGTACCCGGGCGACCGCGAGGCAAGGTCTGGAAGTAACTCACGATGAATAACAAACAATCAGAATTCGTCCTCCAATGGAATGTTAGATCATTAATATCCCATTGGAGGCAATTCAAACATTATGTCTTAAATAATAATCCGTTAGTAGCCGCTGTCCAGGAAACCCATTTTATTGACGCCGACTTTAATAATTATACTCTTAAAATACCCGGATATAGCCTTTATACAAACAACGTAAATGCGTCACCGCGCCGAGGCGGCTCGGCTTTGCTTATTTCAAACCAACTTTTGCATCACCAAATCGACCTTCAAACAACCTTAGACGCAGTCGGCGTTAATATTAAAATCGCTCAGCTAGAACTAACTCTTATCTCTATTTATTTTCGTCCGACTGAGGACATAGACATTGATTCTTTTTCCCAGCTTATTACAAATATTAACACCCCATGTCTGATTATGGGCGATTTCAACGCGCATAGTCGGGCGTGGGGCTGCCTTCGGAACTCTCTCCGCGGCCAAATTATGCTGGACCTACTGGACCGGCATAATTTGGTCTTCCTTAACGACCAATCACCCACACACGTACACCACTCAGGAGGCGTGTTGACTTACAGCGCCATTGATCTCGCCTTCGCCACACCACGCATCGCGACTCTTTTTACATTTAATGCACAATCTGACCCTCTTTTTAGCGATCATTACCCAATTCACTCAGAACTCCAAGTCCCTTCAGGACAGACAAATTTGTACTCTCTGCCTAGATGGAACCTTCGCAAAGCCGACTGGTCTTCCTTTCAAAAACACATTGACACTAGGCACCCCGCAGACTCCCAGACCGACATTAACACATTTTTAAACACTATTCTCGCATCAGCACATCAGCACATTCCACACACACGGACACACACACACAACACCACCCGAGGCAGCGTACTGCCCCGTGGTGGAACACAGAATGCCAGAGAGCGGTCGCCCTCCGGAAAAGAGCATTTCGGAAATTTCAAGCTTGTATTACTGCAGAAAACGAACACGAAGTACGGAAAACTCGCTCTTTGGCTAAAACAATCATTGACAAAGCAAAAAAAGAATCTTGGCAGGAATTCTCATCTACCTTTAATCGATTTACCTCCCTCTCAAAAATTTGGACATTAATTAAATCGTTTTCAAATAAAAGACCACCGGCATACAAAATCCCACACTTACAAATACACAACACATCTTACACGCTTCCCCTAGAGGTGGCAACACAATTTGCACAACACTACGCTAACATATCATCAACGCAACAATGTACAACAACTTTTAATAACCAACTTAACGATCAATTTCAATCTATTAGCTTTGACTCTAATAACGTAGAAATCTACAACTCTCTTTTTACCAACTCAGAGTTAACGTACGCTATAGGTAAATGTGGTAAAACTTCTGTAGGACCAGATCAAATTGACTACTCCTTCTTTAAAAACTTGACAGAGACTGGTCTCACCAACTTACTAACAGCCTTCAATACCATGTGGTTTGATGGCACTTTCCCTGAATCTTGGCATAATAGTACGCTAATTCCTATAATTAAACCTCGCAAACCCAAATCTTCTCCCGCTAGCTATCGCCCTATTTCTCTAACTAGTTGTGCATGTAAACTATTCGAACGCATGGTTAATGGACGCATCAGGACATACATTGAAACAAATAATATACTTTCCCCACACCAAAGTGGTTTTCGACCTGGTCGCTCCACTGCGGACAATTTAGTTGGTCTTCTCGACTCTGTCCAGCGCGGCTTTCGAGGGAGAGAGGTCACAGTTGCCCTCTTTCTTGATTTGAGAGCTGCGTTTGACAGAGTCAATAAGACTGCACTTCTAGTAAAGGTCCATAAGGCCGGAATTCGAGCTCGACTCGCTAAATTTATCCAAAACTTTTTTAGAAAATAGAACTTTTAATGTAAGGTGCGGCAACACATATTCTCCAAATCGAAATCAGGACCACGGTGTCCCACAGGGATCGGTCCTCTCCCCGACCCTATTTTTAATTATGATTAACGACATTTTCAGTAATATTAACAAGATCGACAAAGGTCTTAAATTTGCAATGTACGCTGATGACCTGGCGGTGTGGTTCTCGCACCCGAGTGTCGATCAAGCCAGCAAAATGTTACAACTAGTACTCATTGATATAAAGGTATGGTGCGACCAATGGGGTCTGGAAATTTATCCAAGTAAATCTGCATCTCTAATTTTTTCAAACAAACCTGCATATGTGGAACCCTACATTCCATTAAAATATAACAATCAAATTATCCCTTTCGTCAAATCATTCAAGTATCTGGGAATAACGCTAGACACACTTCTCTCGTTCATCCCACACTTCAATGATTTAGTGCAGAGATGTACGAGACGAATTAATATTATGAAGTCATTGGCTGGTCGAGAGTGGGGCGCAGATCGTGCCACTCTTCTCCAACTATATACTTCCCTGATACGCCCAGTACTGGACTATAACGCATTCTTATTTGATGACATATGTTCCAAACAAATTAAAAAATTGCAAACTGTCCAAAACGCTGCCTTGCGGATCGTGACTGGAGCCTGCCGCACCACCAACACCACAAACTTACACATCGACACAAACATTCCCACACTCTGCCGCCGACGCAAATACACACTACTTAGATTCTACACCAGAGCAAGTTCACACCCCACACGCCCAACATTCCACATCTTAAATCACCCCGCACCCACAAGACGACAAACACTACTACAAAAACGACACCCACTCATCAGTCGCAGAATCAGACAAACACTCGCACTATTCAACATTCCACACATCAACACAATGCCAACGCCACCACTCACATCTCACTGGCTCGACACAACACCAGACACACACCGCCTCTTCACACACAACAAAAACACAGTCACGGCGGCAGAGACACACACACTCTTCAACGAACACAAAGCACAACACAACACATACACATACATATACACAGACGGCTCTCGAAGCGACGGCCGAACCGGTGGTGCATTCTACACAAACACAGTTAGCAATAACTTTAGACTTCCCGACATAAATAGCGTATACACAGCGGAATTGTCATCCATTTTATTAGCATTAATATATGTCAGAAAAGAAAAACTTAAGGAAGTAGTCATTTGCACAGACTCGTCCGCCTCGCTCACGGCCATTTCCTCGATTAGTGACTGTAGAAACCCGATAGTATTTAAAATCAGACAGCTAATCAAGTATTTAAACAGTAAAAACAATAGTATTAAATTCCTCTGGATCCCAGGACACGCAGGTATCCCGGGAAACGAGGAAGCCGACAGACTTGCGAAATTGAGCCTAGAATTAACTTCAGTAAACCAACTTCCAAGCCCAGTATCAGACGTGTTAAATTATATTAATTCTCAACTTAGCATACTGCGCCAGAGCGAGTGGGACGCCGCTCCACATTTTCATCTTTATCCAATCAAGCCAAAAGTCCAACATTTTATATCTAGTCACCAGAATTGTAGAGAGAAGGAGGTAATATTGGCGCGCCTCCGTCTCGGTCATACAAAAATTACTCATTATTATATTATGGAGAATCTCCCGCCACCAAATTGCCAACATTGCCCAGGTTATCCGCGCTACACAATCAAGCACTTACTTCTTACTTGCCCAGTACACAACGATAAACGACAGCACATTATTAATTACACACAACAAAATAGCATCACATTAAATCTTCAAACACTGTTAGGTGATAGTTATCCTGAATTGATAGGTCTTCTCTTAGATTATCTCTACCAAACACGCTTAGCTAATCAAATATAACAGGGGTTTTTTGGCCTTGCGCATTTTTGGCCCACCGCGCAGGTTTTTTCCCCTTTGCCTTAGACGCTGGGAGTTTTGTATAATTTGGCTGTGGTTGTGTATAACACTATGCTTTATATTATCATGCAAAATAATAAAAAATCCCCAAAAAACTAACAAACAATAACACAAAACTGGCAATTAAATCCGAAGCTCATCGATGCACATCGACGGCGACCGAAGTTTTAGCGTCGGCGATTTGTTTGCAAAGTCATTGTCATGCTTCTCGGCGCACTTAACCATTGTGGCGAGTTGTTCCTGATTAGTATACCCAAGTCCCGTAGCAGGCTTTTATATTAATGTATTATATATATATATATATATATATATATATATATATATATATATATATATATATATATATATATATATATATATATATATATATATATATATATATATATATATATATATATATATATATATATATATATATATATATATATATATATATATTAGTAAAGCTTGGCATGCGCCAGGTCTGATTCAAATAAGAGTGCGAGAAGCGCTGTGTTGTGACACTGTTGTGCTTCCCCTTCACAGGCTGCTGCCACCGGCATTCGGATCGTGGCGGCGGTGCAGCCATTTTATGATAAAGTCCTGGCGGTGCTGGGTTCAGTGCAAGCAACACCATCTACGCCCGGTGGAGTCCCGCTGATGAGACCGTCATACTCCGATGGTATGGGGCGGTCCAGCACCGCCTCGTGTGCGACTCCACCGGGCGGGCTTTCCAGAGCGTGAAGGCGGATGTGTGGAGGATGAAAACTAAATTCGGCTTCATGCGAAGTGACAGCAGGTTTCATAGGCAACGGCGGCAGCTTTACAAATTGGCACGTGGTACTGATTGAGCAGTTGTTGCACTTGACATGTTCACTACTAAGCGCCGACAGAATGTTGTTGTTCGTCCACTATTTTACAAGAGTACCAATTGTACAATATTTCAAGTAGATGTAATGTTGTCACGCCCCGATGTGAATCGACGGGACGATCAGAGGTGCGGCTTCTTCAACGGCATTCAAAAAGTAGGATAGTAAATATGTATGCAGAATTAAACTAAGATCAGATTAAGTATAAAACTAATATTATACTATGGGAATCAACACGTACCCAAAGAGATGCATACAATAAAAGTGAGGCAATAACTGATACTTGATGAACTTTCCACAGCCGCTGCTGCCGTCAGCCGCTGCCCACCCCTGCAGCTGCTGATCGTGTGCTCCCCTGCAGCTGCCGTCTATAAAAATACATCGTTTCGTCGCATAGAAATACATTGTTTTCACTATTTATGTATTTCTGCTTATTGATGCTGATGATGATTTGGGTTTAAGGGTATCGCAGCTACAAGGCTATATGGCGCCCATGCTATATGGCGCCCATAACATCTGGTTAAAAAAAAATCAAGCAAAACGATCACTCAACCCAACAGTGGGATAGGCAAAAGGAAAGTGAGGACACTGCACACCCAGTGAGTGGATGACGGCAAACTGTGAAACCGGAACGTGCAAACTGCAAACACAAAGCAAGACGGGACAAAAAGAAAAGAAAACTAAGAAACTAAGAAATGGAGATCACAGGAAAACGGACATGAGCAAGAAAACGGACAACCTCAGAAATGTGGCACGAATCCTCACCCAAAACCTCCTGTAAACTGAGAGCGCTAGAACCAAAAAGCCTCACACGTTCATTATGAAGATGTCGGCAGAACTCAAGCACGTGGCGAACCGATAACGCATCCCCACATCGAGAGCAGCGCGGCCGCTCCTCTCCGCACAGCAGGTATTTGTGTGTGGTATAGGTGTGGCCGATACGAAGTCGGCATAGGGACACTTCTTCCGCTCTCGACTTTCGAATGACGGAATGCCATGGAGAAAGTTGCGGCTTAAGCTCCTTCAACTTGGAAGCCACCTCGTCCCATGCGCACTACCACTTTCTGCACACGTACTCCTTGCATGCAGGAAATAGGTCCGTGGCAGGTAAGGGGAGCGAACGAGTGCATGCTGGTCGTGTAGCCCTTTTAGCAGCCTGATCTGCCTGCTCGTTTCCCGCTAGGTCCACGTATCCAAGAATCCAGCATAGCACGATTGACTGACGATTGACGAAGAAGCTGGGGCGACGGCGACGCCAGCTGTAGGTAAGACTTAGTTTCTGAGTGAGCATTTGACTAAGCTGACTTACTTCAGACGTCTTCATTGCTAAGCGCCGACTAAAGTGTAGCTGACCGTTCTTGAAATGTTGTGGCTGTCCGCCCGGTCACGCCCCGACGTGATACGGTGGGACGACCATCGGTCCAACCAGCCAATGGATGCTTACGCAAAATCATAAACCAGATTGTGATACAATCGTCATCGCTGTTGCCGGCCCTGTCATCGCTGTTGCTGAGCTGCGTGAGTCAGCGCCACGGATGGTAGGGACGATTTTTGTTTGGCATAGCTGGTCTCTGCCACAGATACACTTTCTGCCACAACACTAACAGCCCACAGTTTGCCACAGATACACTTTCTGCCACAACACTAACAGCCCACAGTTCAATCTGTGTCGGGACGAGCACCTAATTACAGGGGTCGTAAAAATAGACCATGGTTCTCCGACGAAATCGAAACTTGGAAAATGGTTCTCCAGCAACACTAATGCAATATCGCTCGTTGAAGCAATATTTATATTTATACTCTTGTGAAATATTGATCATACATGAAAAAAATAAAGTTGCAGAAACTCTGATAAGCAACTCTGTAGCTGAAGACATTGTAAAGTGCTTGATGCCCCTATAGAAGAAGAAAGTATAGACACGTCTAAGCAACATTTGTCATTTAATGTTTTTTTTTCTTCATTTGACAGACAGAAAAATGTACGAGTAATACCAAAGCTGTGACGTCACCAAAAACGATACATAAAGAGACATAAACGAAAAGTGCAACAAAGAGCCTCTTGGGCCCATCCGAGGTTGCACCCCCCACCCCCACCAGTCTCGCAACTTCAAATCACCTTACTCTACTTGCATAAAAGAAGGCTAATCCCACGAGTATTTATGAACTAATCCCTTTTCTGTAAAGCATTTATCTAATATAATTGTGAAGGAAGCTAATGTAATGTGATGTAATATGTAATGTGTAATATGTTATGTGTAATATGTAATGTGTAATATGTAATGTGTAATATGAAATGTGCAACATGTAATGCGTAGTATGTAAGGTGCAATATGTAATGTGTAATGAGGGGCGGATATAGTGGGGGGGGGGGGCGGATGGGCGGCCGCCGCCCCACCCGCCCCCTCCACGCCGAGTGCGCGGAAGGGCCTCGTAAGCAGACCAATTTCCGCGCCGAAGGCGCGGAAAGACATGCTTACGGGGTTTGATATCGGACATTTGCTGCACTCAGACCAGGAGCCGCCCCTGGTCAGGTGCCGCCTTCAGGTCATGTGCCGCCCTCAGTTCATGTGCCGCCCTCAGGCCAGGTGCCGCCCCTGGCCATGTGCCGCCCCCTAGCCATGTGCCGCTACCTAGCCATGTGCCGCTACCTAGCCATGTGCCGTCATATGGCCAGATGACAGTGAGGACGCCGCTCCGGCCAGTGACGGCGCTTTTACGGCCAGTGACGGCATCCCATGTCATAGACGGCGCCACTCCGGCCAGTGACTGCGCCCCTCCCGCGAATGACGGCGCCCCTCCGTCCAGTGACGGGAATGACGGCGCCCCTCCGGCCAGTGACGGCGCCCCTCCCGCGAATGACGGCGCCCCTCCCGCGAATGACGGCGCTCCTCCGGCCAGTGACGGGAATGACGGCGCCCCTCCAGCCAGTGACGGCGCCCCTCCCGCGAATGACGGCGCCCCTCTGGCCAGTGACGGCGACCTCTGACCGGTGACGGCCCCTCTCCCTGATGCGCCCTATAAACAATGTTCAGTTATTACCTGGCTCTACCGACTTAGCCCAACGACTGAAATGGTCTTTGGATTGACTCGAAAACCAATTGTGAAAGCCCCCAGTCGTGGATATGCTACAAACATCTGATAATATATCTGATCTGCCGCCGCCGTCCCCGTCGCTGCCGTGACTTACGCATGGTCGTGGTAGCGCACGTGGAGCATGCCGGCTCCGTCCATACCGTCTCCTCCGAGCCCGTACAGAGCCAAGGCGGCTATCGTCAGCGGAGGGGGGAGGGGGCTTATGGTCGCCGCAACAGAAGCGGTTATATGGCGCCCATAAATAGAAGACTGGAAGACGGTGTAGCTGGGTAAAGGAAAACAAACAGAAAACGCGCCACATGACACACAAATCGTGAGCAAAAAAGAATCCACAGAAAAAGCCAGAAAGGATCAGAACAACGCGTCGTGTGGCAAACATATGTTGCAAACAGAGCCGGATACGTTGAAAACAGAACCCTCAGAAAAACTCAATCAGCGAACACGAAGAGGCAACATCAGGGCAAGAAACTCGAGAAAAAACAGCAAGAAAACGAAACATCACAAAGCTGGAAATACAAAATAGTGTTTTCGGAAAACATCAGCAAAGAGGAAAAACCCTCGCGAGGCAAACACATGCAAACATAACCCTCAGCTGAGTCAGTGAAAACTTAATCAGTTATAATTTTATCGGCGTGAACTGGTCATGTCTTATCAAAATGCGTCGTGGAATCGAAATGTTAAATTAGTGTGATATGTCAATAACGGTGAAAGTACTCGCCATACTTACGTTATAGCCCGAGCTCCAGCGATATGAAGCGCACGTTGTTACACACAAATCTATTCAAACTTGACTGTAATACAAGTGAAGCTTATATCGCCATACGAGGGTTCCCTGGGCCCGCGTCACCGGACAGTGACCCGATCGGTGGCCGCGACATGACTTCAACGGATTACCAGTGACGAGACGGACTGGGTTCCGTTGGCAGCCGACTCCAACCTGGTTCTGTCCAGTACGCGGACCGGCACAGAGGTGCTGGACCGCACCCTGAAGACGGCTGCCAAACGCGTCGGCGGCAGCGCGCCGAACCTGAGGACCCGGTTTAAAAATTCCATGCATCGGTCCTATCAAAACAACAATGTAAGTATAAGATATGTTGCATTCGCTGATGAATAACTAGCCTAGGTTAACTATGGCATACTCAACATTTGGTAAGCACGTTAACATATAAGCATATTGTTTAAATGTCGAAGTGTGTGTGTGTGTGTGTGTGTGTGTGTGTGTGTGTGTGTGTGTGTGTGTGTGTGTGTGTGTGTGTGTGTGTGTGTGTGTGTGTGTGTGTGTGTGTGTGTGTCGCGTGTGTCGCGTGTGTCGCGTGTGTCGCGTGTGTCGCGTGTGACGTGTGGTGTGTCGTGTACGTGTGCGCGTGTTCGTGCGCGTGCGTGTACGGGTTCGTGCCTGTTTCCAGGACCAGGGGTTGCGGGAGTCGGCCTGCTGCAGCATCCTTTCATCGACATCGGACCACGGACGCCTTCTAGCCAGCCTTCTCCAGCCCTCCACCGCTTCCGGGTGCGGGACCCTGTCCACGTGCATGTGGCAGGGTCGTTAGACCCTTAAGATAGGTAGCCTCTTAGAAATTTTTAAGTAGGCAGAATCATTAGATTGGCAATAGGCCTCCTCCACGGTATAGTTCCCCTCCAGTCTTTGAGTTAACTTGCAGTTGCAGTCGCCAACACGTTCTGCCGTGTGTGGCAAATTAACGTAAAACTTAGGTTCCTGTTTTTTAACTTTCCCCTCCCCCTCCGGTCATGGCGACCCCCCTCCGGTCATGGCGACCCCCCCCCCCCCCCCCCCCGCCCCCCCCCCCCCCTTCCGTGGTTCCCCCCTCTGGGGTCCCCCCCGGTGCGCGACGTCGCACCTCCCCGGTCGGACCCACTCCCCGCTCCCCTCAGGGGCCTCCCAGGGTCCGACCCGGAGAACGGCTCCCCCCGACCCCACCCCCCCGGACGGGCCCGCTTGCCTCCTTATGTGGCGAGCGGATGGCATTCCATTTAGGAATGTCAACCCGTTCCAGGTCCGGCGCTGGCTGGTCGCCATCTGTGGCGACGTAGCCAGCGCAAAGCCCATTCGGTCAGGAGCACTCCTGATCGAGATACTGACGTCCCAACAGAACGTCAGTGTCATGGGACGGACCACCTTCATCGGAGTGAAGGTCGCCGTGGAGGCCCCGGCGCACCTCAACTCCGTGGAAGGTCTGGCATGGTGCCCAGACGTGGCCGAGCTCTCGGAGGACGACCTCCTCCGGGAACTCGCACACCAAGGGGTGTGCGAGGTGACTCGCCTGTCGCCATCGAAGCGGCGACCCGATCAGCCCAAACCGCTGATTCGGCTCCGCTTCCGAGGCAAGGAGCTGCCGACCCACATCCACTGTGGGTACGTGGCTGCCCCCGTCAGGGAGTGGATCCCGCCCCCCCCCCCCCCCCCCGGCAGTGTCAGCAGTGCTGGCACTACGGCCACCTCAAGTGGACCTGCCGGGTGCGCACCGCCACCTGTGGTCGGTGCGCTGGCGAGCACGGCACCGAAGGGTGCACGCGCGCAGCTGCGCCACGTGCGACCAGGCCCACCCGGCCTGGGACCGCCGGTGTTTGGCCTGGGGCCTCGCTCGCGAGACGGAGCGCTTGAAGCGCGGCGACAGTCGGCGCCCACCGGACGCCCCGCCCTCCACCTCTCTCAGCCCAGGTCTCGCCCCCGGCGCTTGGCCGCCCCTCCCACCTCCCGGAACCTCCCCCCCCCCCACCCCACCGGCCTCCCGCCAGACCCCCCAACCGACAGACCCCCCGACCACCACCCCAGCTCCCCGAGGCATCTCTGTCGGACCTCGAAGGCGCAGTTGCCGCTGATCCACCGGCACCGCGCTCCCCAGCCCAACCAGCCGAGTCGAACACCGACTCAGGCCCCGCCTCCCCGGCCTCCTCAGCACCAGCGGAGAGCCGATTCTCGGAGGACCTCCCCTCCTCGGACGACTCTCTCATGAGAGCCGTCTCTCGGAAAGTCGCCCGCAACCCCGCCCAGTCCCCGCCCTCCCGCCCCAGCTCCCCGCCCCAGCTCCCCGCCCGCCCGCTCCCCCCTCCCCGTCTCCCTGAAGAGAGTCCGACCCTCTCCCCGCCATCCCTCCCCTCCCCCCACCCTCCTTCCCAGCTCCCTCGCCCTATAAGACAGGATAGCCCCTCCCCCCCAGCCCCTCTGGAAGTAACCGCTACCGCCGCAATTTGAGACGGTTCAACAAGAAACAATAAATCACCTCCAACAAAATACTTCATTAAGTTATTTCTGACTAACTGTTAAATCGTGCTGCTGCTGACGTGGGAGTTGCGTGTTGGCTGCCGGTGTCTTGTTGCGGGGGCCCCCTGCTGGATCTCGGCCGCGCAGCGAAGGGTTCTTCGTTGCGTGGCTGATTTGGCGGGGGATTTCTGCGATGGGACGCCGATGGTTGATGTGCGGTTTTGCGTTGGCGGCGGCATGATTCCCTGCCAAACCAGTCAGAAATAACTTCCTGACTAACTGTTAAATCAAGTTGCTGCTGACGCGGGAGTTGCGTGTTGGCTGCCGGTGTCTTGTTGCGGGGGCCCCCTGCTGGATCTCGGCCGCGCGGCGAAGGGTTCTTCGTTGCGTGGCTGATTTGGCGGGGGATTTCTGCGATGGGACGCCGATGGCTGATGTGCGATTTTGCGTTGGCGGCGGCATGATTCCCTGCCAAACCAGATCACACGCCGATGCTGCGCCGCGGTGCGGTGGCTGCTGCGCTGCGGTGCAGTGTCCGCTGCGCTGCGGTGCAGCATGTTAAATTATGTTAAATCACGTTGCTGCCGACGTGGGGTTGCGTGTTGGCTGCCGGTGTCTTGTTGCGGGGGCCCCCTGCTGGATCTCGGCCGCGCGGCGAAATTCGTTGCGTGGCTGATTTGGCGGGGGATTTCTGCGATGGGACAGCGATGGTAGATGTGCGGTTTTGCGTTGGCGGCGGCATGATTCCCTGCCAAACCAGTCAAAAATAACTTTCTGACTAACTGTTAAATCATGTTGCTGCTGACGTGGGAGTTGCGTGTTGGCTGCCGGTGTCTTGTTGCGGGGGCCCCTGCTGGATCTCGGCCGCGCGGCGAAATTCGTTGCGTGGCTGATTTGGCGGGGGATTTCTGCGATGGGACGCCGATGTGCGGTTTTGCGTTGGCGGCGGCATGATCCCCTGCCAAACCAGTCAAAAATAACTTTCTGACTAACTGTTAAATCATGTTGCTGCTGACGTGGGAGTTGCGTGTTGGCTGCCGGTGATTCCTAGCCAAACCAGTCAAAAATAACTTTCTGAATAACTGTTAAATCATGTTGCTGCTGACGTGGGAGTTGCGTGTTGGCTGCCGGTGTCTTGTTGCGGAGGCCCCCTGCTGGATCTCGGCCGCGCGGCGAAGGGTTCTATTCGTTGCGTGGCTGATTTGGCGGGGGATTTCTGCGATGGGACGCCGATGGGACGCCGATGTGCGGTTTTGCGTTGGCGGCGGCATGATTCCCTGCCAAATCAGTCGCGCAACGAAAGGTTCCATTGGAATTCGTTGTTCATTTCTTAACGTAATGCTCCTCCCCTCCTCTCCCCTCAAGAGGAGGGGAGGAGACTCAAGACTCAACCCTCCTCTCCCCTCTGCTCCGCTCTTGTCAAAGCCGAGTAGTTGAACACCCGCCCCTGATAACAGATGCCGATGCTGCGCTGCGGTGCGGTGGCCGCTGCGCTGCGGTGCGGTGCTCACTCCACTGCGCTGCGGTGTGGTGTCCGCTGCGCTGCGGTGCAGTATGTTAAATCATGTTGCTGCCGACGTGGGGTTGCGCGTTGGCTGCCGGTGTCTTGTTGCAGGGGCCCCCTGCTGGATATCGGCCGCGCGGCGAGAGTTTCTGGGCGTGGCTGTTCGTGACGTGGCTGATTTGGCGGGGGATTTCTGCGATGGGACGCCGATGGCTGATGAGCGGTTTTGCGTTGGCGGCGGTTTGATGAACACCCGCCCCTGATCACAGATGCCGATGCCGCGCTGCGGTGCGGTGGCCGCTGCGCTGCGGAGCGGTGCCCTATCCACTGCGCTGCGGTGCGGTGTCCACTGCGCTGCGGTGCAGTATCCACCCCGTCAAACTTTTTTTACACTGTTAGGTGATAGTTATCTTGTATTGATAGGTCCCCTCTTAGATTATCTCTACCAAACACGTTTAGCTAAACAAATATAACAGGGTTTTTTTGCCTTGCGCATTTTTGGCCCACCGCGCAGGTTTTTCCCCTTTGCTATAGACGCTGGGTTTTTGATTATTCAGGACTTTTCGCCCAGCTAAACACACCCCACAACCAGGTCTCGCCGAGGCGCCGGAGCCAGGGAGACTGGCAACAGTCTCCCGTTGTTGCAATGACGGCACCCCCACGGCTCCATCAACTCTGACACTGTACAAGTATTATTCCCAGGCCCAGGCAGGTGGTCCAATGACCAGACCGACCTAGGGCCTGTCACCAGCTCTGGGTGTGTATGTAATAAAAATATGTATGTATGTGTGTCTCGTGTTTTACTTATTTTTGACATTGAACGAAATACTTAACGTAATGCTGGAAATTATATTTGACCTTGAACGAAATACTTAACGTAATATTAGAATTACATTTACTTTGAACAAATAATTTTTCCGGGTACAAATAAACCGGTTAACGTAATTAGTAACGTAAAATAGCTGCCCTAGTCCCTAATTTGCTCCGGGTCACATAAACCGGTTAACGTAGTTTTTTGCCTGGCAAATTGCCAGAGGTCATTGCCCCTCCCCGGAAAATGGCTATAGGCCGTTCCGGGAGAAAAAAAACCTGCTGCAGCAGAGCGTCGAGACGGCGGCCGAGTCGCGGGCCCACTCCCTGCAGACGGCCGAGCGCCACTACGTGGCGTACGGCCAGCAGGAGCGGTTGACGTCTTATCACATGGCGTACCGCGACGCCTCCCGGGTAAGCATCTGCTCACTGCGGTCCGCCTCCGTTCTCGTCTGTTGCTTTGTGGTTTCAGTATACGCTCTGTCACAGAACAGTGGACATGCGATTGTGCACCACTGTGCACGGTGCACTTGCACCCGATTGTGCATATGTGCACTTCTGATCGATGTGTGCAAATATCATCGATATGTTGTCTCCCGCCACCAGTCTGCCCGGCCAGCTCCGTCCTCCGCTGCGGGTGCCAGACAGCCGGGGTCCTCCTCCGCCGCTCAGCACCAACCGCAGCCACCGACGGAGCAGCAGCTGCAGCCACCACCGGAGCAGCTCCCGCAATCACCACCGGAGCAGCTCCCGCAACCACCACCGGAGAAGCTCCCGCAACCACCACCGGAGCAGCTCCCGCAACCACCACCGGAGCAGCTGCTGCAACCACCACCGGAGCAGCTCCCGCAGCCACCGACGAAGCAGCTGCTGCAGCCACCACCGGAGCAGCTGCTGCAACCACCATCGGAGCAGCTCCCGCAGCCACCGACGGAGCAGCTGCTGCAGCCACCACCGGAGCAGCTGCTGCAACCACCACCGGAGCAGCTCCCGCAGACACCGACGGAGCAGCTGCTGCAGCCACCACCGGAGCAGCTCCCGCAACCATCACCGGAGCAGCTGCTGCAACCACCACCGGAGCAGCTCCCGCAGCCACCGACGGAGCAGCCAGCTGCTGCAGCCACTACCGGAGCAGCTGCTTCAGCCACCACCGGACAGCTGTTTCAGCCACCACTGGAGCAGCTGTTTCAGCCACCATTGGAGCAGCTTCTGCAGCCGCCACCGGAGCAGCTCCCGCAGCCACCACCGGAGGCACTACCGGAGCAGAGACTGCTATTCCCGACCGGACCGCAGGTGGCCCGCGAGCCTGCCACCGAAATACGGATCGTGGCGGCGGTGGACCCGTTCTATGAGTGGGCGAGGCGGGAGTACTACGTCCTGGCGCCCGATGCACAATATGTGGAGGCGGGCCCGAAGAGCGCGGTAAGCATGACCGGTGGAGTCCCGCCGAAACCGGGATAATGCTTTAGTGCGAGGCGGTGCAGCACCGCCTCGTCAGCAATACTACTATGCGGCCATTCAAAAAGGTTTTCGATACATACTCGCCCAAAGGAAGGAAAATTATCATTTCAAACGAAACTCACAGCAGTGGTACAGGAAGGAGCTGCAGAGGCGACGCCATCCGTAGGTAAGACTTAGTTTCTGAGTGAGCATTTTACTAAGCTGACTTACTTCAGACATCTTCATTGCTAAGCGCCGACTAAAGTGTAGCTGACCGTTCTTGAAATGTTGTGGCTGCCCGCCCGGTCACGCCCCGCCGTGATACGGTGGGACGACCATCGGTCCAACCAGCCAATCGGATGCTTACGCAAAATCATAAACCAGAATACAATCGTCATCGCTGTTGCCGGCCCTGTCATCGCTGTTGCTGAGCTGCGTGTCATCTCCATCTCCAATGTTTCGGGAATATGCGGTCGGCCGGCCGCTCTCATTATATTTGTTTTTGTAGTGCTGTCCTTTTGTGTCGGCAGGTTCCGACCTCCGCTGCGGGTGATAGCCGGGAGATAGATAGCATCCTCCGCGCCTCAAGTTGGCAAAAGTGAGGATCCCCTCCCGGTGCCATCCTCGGCGCCCAGCCCGGGGTCAACCAAGGGCCCCCAGGCGGGGCCGACGGAGGACCCCAAGACGAGGTCTACCGAGGACCCTCCGGCCTCGCCGACGCCCCATGTGGTCGCCAGAGGACCCCAGGCGGGGCCGACGGAGGACCCCAGGTCTACCGGGGACCCCCAGCCTGGCCGACGCGCCAGGCGGAATCAACCGAGGACCCCCAGGCGGGGCCGATGGAGGACCCCAGGTCTACCGAGGACCCCCAGCCGGGACCCATGGTGTCCACAATGCTGGTTGGCACAGATGTATGTTTGAATTGAGACACACCATATATGCGTGCTTTTCAACATATATGCGACACCAATACCAATAAAATGCTAATTATGATAATTAACAAACAGGAAACAAAACATTTAGTGACTTAAGTGGCAATACATACCGACACGGTAAGGCTACAGGAGCTGTGTTTGACGTTGTTGTGTCTCTTCCACACCACAGGCTAAAGTGTAGCTGACACGGTAAGGCTACAGGAGCTGTGTTTGACGTTGTTGTGTCTCTTCCACACCACAGGCACTGCCACTGGTCCCATTCCCGACCGGACCAATGGTGGCCACCGAACCCGCCACCGGCATCCGCATCGTGACGGAAGCATACCCCTATTACCAGCTCGTCAGGCGCAATGTGTTCGGCCTGGCGGCTGGAGAGGAATGCTCCGCTGAGCGCACTGGCTACTCCCGGTGGAGTCCCGCAGAAACGGCGATATTGTGGTGGTGGGAGGCGGTTGGTGCCCGCCTCGTCACCAACCACAGAAAGGCAAGACAAATAACGGCTTACAAGGTGCTTCTAAGATACCTGAAGGAGCACTTCGGCTTCAGCCGGACCATCAGCCAATGGCAGCGGAATCTGCAGAGGCAACGCCAACATTCGGAGGAAAAGTAAGCATTCGTTTTTGAGTGAGCATATTTGGCTAAGCTGACTTTCTTCTGACAACTACCGTACCAATATTTCACTCTGAAACTTAGCCGAGCGTATTTCTGAACTGGTCGTGTGTCGTCCGGTAATGGGACGTGTCACCATGGGCCGGTCATCCAGCCGGCTGTCTTGGCTAATATTAGTTTCCTTTCACTCTAAGAAACTGAAATGGTATGACAATGTCTAATGTTTGCAGTTGTTGTGAAAGATATCGACCTGTACACTGGCGACTCGATTGTTATACAGTTTGCAGACGACACGCGGCTCTAAATAATGTACAATGTATAAAAACACATTGGTGCTACGCTTAGTCGAAGTCGCTAAATTAAGTATAGGTACATGGCAACACAGTAAGAGCATGGACTGATGTTCCGAACAATTTCCACAGGTGATGACACGTCGCTGCGGCCTGCCGCTGCCACTGACACTGACGCTGGGGGAGGGGACGTCATAACGTTTGCTGGGAGGGGGCTGATGATGTAATGTGATGTGTGATGTAATATGTAATGTGTAATATGTAATGTGCAACATGTAATGTGCAATATGTAATGTGCAACATGTAATGCGTAGTATGTAAGGTGTAATATGTAATGTGTAATCAGGGACGAATACAGGGGGGGGGGGGCGGGGGGCGGCCGCCCCCTGCGGGCAGACACAAAGGGGGCGGCCGCCCCCCCCCCCCTCCGCGCCGAAGGCGCGGAAGGGCCTTGTAAGCAGACCGATTTCCGCGCCGAAGGCGCGGATAGACATGCTTACGGGGTTTGATATGACATTTGCTGCACTCAGACCAGGAGCCGCCCTCAGGCTAGGTGCCGCCCCTGGCCAGGTGCCGCCTTCAGGTCATGTGCCGCCTTCAGGTCATGTGCCGCCTTCAGGTCATGTGCCGCCTTCAGGTCATGTGCCGCCCTCAGTTCATGTGCCGCCCTCAGGTGATGATGATGATTTGGGTTTAAGGGCACTGCAGCTACAATATATGGCGCCCATGTTATATGGCGCCAGGCGCCCATAAAATCTGGTCAAAGAACTTCAAGCAAAACGATCACTCAACCCAACAGTGGGACAGGCAGAAGGAAAGTGAGGACACTGTACACCCAGTGAGTGGATGACGGCAAACTGTGAAACCGGAACGTGCAAACTGCAAACACAAAGCAAGACGGGACAAAATAGAACAAAACAAAACGAAGAAACTAAGAAATGGAGATCACAGGAAAACGGACGTGAGCAAGAAAACGAACAACCTCACAAATGTGGCACGAATCATCACCCAAAACCTCCTGTAAACTGAGAGCGCTAGAACCAAAAAACTTCACACGTTCATTATGAAGATGTCGGCAGAACTCAAGCACGTGGCGAACCGATAACGCATCCCCACATCGAGAGCAGCGCGGCCGCTCCTCTCCGCACAGCAGGTATTTGTGTGTGGTATAGGTGTGGCCGATACGAAGTCGGCATAGGGACACTTCTTCCGCTCTCGACTTTCGAATGACGGAATGCCATGGAGAAAGTTGCGGCTTAAGCTCCTTTAACTTGGAAACCACCTCGTCCCATGCGCACTGCCACTTTCTGCACACGTACTCCTTGCATGCAGGAAATAGGTCCGTGGCAGGTAAGGGGAACGAACCAGTGCATGCTGGTCGTGTAGCCCTTTTGGCAGCCTGATCTGCCTGCTCGTTTCCCGCTAGGCCCACGTATCCAAGAATCCAGCATAGCACGATTAACTTTGACGATTGACGAAGAAGCTGGTGCGACGGCGACGCCAGCTGTAGGTAAGACTTTGTTTCTGAGTGAACATTTGACTAAGCTGACTTACTTCATTTATTCATCTAAATCATCCCCGCCAATATTGTATGCGCTCATCCAAAATTCACTCAAGTTAGAATGAATTGTCCTTTCTTTTCTTATTGCATATGTGTTTGCTTAAATTGGCGTAAAAACGATCACTGGGATCTATCTAATCTTTGTGTTCTTCTTCCGACTGCATCTGCATTGAACAATTTGTGAACTACAGTTTTATTGATTTCCCCACGTTCAATTCAACTCAGGAATCATTGCGTCATGTTTGGGTGTGAACACTGCTGATGAACCCCCATGAATGGCTTACCGTGACGTCATTACAGAGACCGTTCTGTGACCAACAGCGCAGGTAGAGCCGCATGCCGTGCCCTGTTGCTGCGGCAACGTCTATACGACACAAAAGAGGGCCGCGGCGCATGCCAGCTACCTGCTGCAGCATGATCCAGATGGCACGGAGAGCACCTTCTTCAAGGGCGCCAGAGAAATGATGCGCTTGAAGGAGGTGCATACGTACCTCAACAACAGCGCACAATCGTAAGCTACTCTGTTCTTTGTTTTATCGTACAGCTTATGTATTGTTCGAGCGCTTTAATATTAATTTTTTCGTGTTTTCCCGAAACACTGGTCCTTAAACATTATACATATGTTTTTAATGTCTTAAAATAAGATATGAATATTGTTATTATTGACGCAGAATTGAGTAATTATGTCCGCCTTGTAGCTTTGTCGGTACAGTGATAAGCTTTGTATCTGATTCATAATTGCAATGCGGGTCGAAGCTGCTTCTGTGCTCGCTATTCGTCTTCATGAACACCATGTCTTGGAATATCACGTCCAGCGTAATTGTCGTTTTCAATTGAATTCATTCAAATGAAACTTAAAATGCTTTAGTTATTCGTCAAAATTACACCTGTTTATAAGACACATGTTTATAAGAGTTATTTCATCAATCAGCCAAACACGTTTTGATTCTTTATCATTGTCTTATCATTGTTTTGTTTTGTATTATCCTTAATTGTAACGCATTTTTCCCATAGTGGTTAGGCTTATGATGTCTCGTTTTTATCCACTGTAAGCGACGCTCCACTTTTGTGCTGGAAGTTACAATGCAATAGTATGGCAAAGGTCTGATATTTACCTGACCACGCTGTTATAAGCTCGGAGGTTCGCTGCCCCGCTTGCCGGCCCGAAAGGACTTTCGGGACCTGCAAGAATGGGGTGGCTAACTACTGCCGCCACCTACGGAAGGACCACCCAAATAAAGATGGACCCCGGCTGCGCAATGAGGAGCGCTTCTCGCGCATACTGGTGAGTCTATGTCACCTGGCCGTCCACACACGAGACACTTAACACTGTCTGCAGGGGTTGGGGTTGGGGGACAAAAAAATAGCCCACCCAGTAACTTGCGTGTTAATCTTGATTATCTAGAGGCGAAATATCCTGGGCATAGGAGTTGTGTTCACAGGCACGCACCACTCACGGTGTTCAAGTGCCGTACGTTATTCGATAACGTTCCGTCTCCCTCTGTTGCAGTGCGTGCGTGCGCTGAGTGAGCGGGCGGGCAGGCAGCTCGGGGTCCCCATCCACCCGGCGGCGTGGCCTGCCGTCGCCGTAAGTACTTCTATGTAGTAGCAACAGCATTCACGTCCATTTCAAATATTCCCCAAATGCCAGCATTTATATTGTTGTCGTTAACATCTTGAGTGGATTCACCACATTTTCCGACATCTACTTTAGTGAAATAATCAACGATACTTGTTTTATCTAGAATGTATTGCGTCCCATTTTCAAATGATAGCAACACAACAGCCTACATAATAAATCGTTAAACCTTGCTTTATGTGCGTCACATTATCTGAACTGCTACGGAAGCGGCAATTCTTAAAATTAGTGCATTTTGTGACAGGTTTGCCGGCTTATCATAAAAGCTGAATGACTAAAAATGATACTCTGCGCCTTGCTTGACCTGTCCCGCGTCTCCCGCGTCTCTTGACAGCTGGAGATCGAGCAGCGCCGTCTGGCGCAAGAGATGAACGAGGAGGAGGTACTGCTTCCCGGCGAGGTGCCGCCCGGGAGGCTGCTCCTCGTGTCATTCCGCCGAGACGGTGCTGACAACCCGTTTTTCTCTTACCTCGGGGAGGTGAGTAAACAGTTGCAAATTGTGTGATATCGTTTTGTTTTTAATAGCAGGGGATTGTTTGATAATTGGTTCCTTCCCATTTCAGTTTTCTTCGTGACAAACAATTGAACCATTTGTCGTTGTCATAGGGTTAACGGATTGTTGTGACTGAATATTTTATCGAGCTACGCTTCATTACAGCATCAAGTTGCAGTGATGTTGCCTTTTGTCGTCGCTAAAGCATTTTCTCTATTTGCAGTACCTGGATGCCCAGCGCGCACAGTCGCTGGCCATCAGCCAGGTGCTGGAGATGGCTGGCCAGCCAACGAACATCGACTGGCGGCGCGTGTTGACAACCGATGAGCGATGCGTAGCGGTAAGTGTATCCATCTGTAGGTTTGCAATGTGTCTCACAAATGTGGCATCCCATAATTCATTCCATGTGACCCACCTCCAAAGACACAAATAGCAGTCACACACCCACACCCACACCCACACCCACACACACACACACACACACACACACACACACACACACACACACACACACACACACACACACACACACACACACACACACACACACACACACACACACACACACACACACACACACACACACACACACACACACACACACACACACACACACACACACACACACACACACACACACACACACACACACACACACACACACACACACACACACACACACACACACACACACACACACACACACACACACACACACACACACACACACACACACACACACACACACACACACACACACACACACACACACACACACACACACACACACACACACACACACACACACACACACACACACACACACACACACACACACACACACACACACACACACACACACACACACACACACACACACACACACACACACACACACACACACACACACACACACACACACACACACACACACACACACACACACACACACACACACACACACACACACACACACACACACACACACACACACACACACACACACACACACACACACACACACACACACACACACACACACACACACACACACACACACACACACACACACACACACACACACACACACACACACACACACACACACACGTGTGACATATGGGCACAAGCATATGTGTGATATTTGTTATAATATTTACTAAGCTGGGGCCTCAACGGACACTGGCACTGGCACTGGTGTGTGTGTGTGTGTGTGTGTGTGTGTGTGTGTGTGTGTGTGTGTGTGTGTGTGTGTGTGTGTGTGTGTGTGTGTGTGTGTGTGTGTGTGTGTGTGTGTGTGTGTGTGTGTGTGTGTGTGTGTGTGTGTGTGTGTGTGTGTGTGTGTGTGTGTGTGTGTGTGTGTGTGTGTGTGTGTGTGTGTGTGTGTGTGTGTGTGTGTGTGTGTGTGTGTGTGTGTGTGTGTGTGTGTGTGTGTGTGTGTGTGTGTGTGTGTGTGTGTGTGTGTGTGTGTGTGTGTGTGTGTGTGTGTGTGTGTGTGTGTGTGTGTGTGTGTGTGTGTGTGTGTGTGTGTGTGTGTGTGTGTGTGTGTGTGTGTGTGTGTGTGTGTGTGTGTGTGTGTGTGTGTGTGTGTGTGTGTGTGTGTGTGTGTGTGTGTGTGTGTGTGTGTGTGTGTGTGTGTGTGTGTGTGTGTGTGTGTGTGTGTGTGTGTGTGTGTGTGTGTGTGTGTGTGTGTGTGTGTGTGTGTGTGTGTGTGTGTGTGTGTGTGTGTGTGTGTGTGTGTGTGTGTGTGTGTGTGTGTGTGTGTGTGTGTGTGTGTGTGTGTGTGTGTGTGTGTGTGTGTGTGTGTGTGTGTGTGTGTGTGTGTGTGTGTGTGTGTGTGTGTGTGTGTGTGTGTGTGTGTGTGTGTGTGTGTGTGTGTGTGTGTGTGTGTGTGTGTGTGTGTGTGTGTGTGTGTGTGTGTGTGTGTGTGTGTGTGTGTGTGTGTGTGTGTGTGTGTGTGTGTGTGTGTGTGTGTGTGTGTGTGTGTGTGTGTGTGTGTGTGTGTGTGTGTGTGTGTGTGTGTGTGTGTGTGTGTGTGTGTGTGTGTGTGTGTGTGTGTGTGTGTGTGTGTGTGTGTGTGTGTGTGTGTGTGTGTGTGTGTGTGTGTGTGTGTGTGTGTGTGTGTGTGTGTGTGTGTGTGTGTGTGTGTGTGTGTGTGTGTGTGTGTGTGTGTGTGTGTGTGTGTGTGTGTGTGTGTGTGTGTGTGTGTGTGTGTGTGTGTGTGTGTGTGTGTGTGTGTGTGTGTGTGTGTGTGTGTGTGTGTGTGTGTGTGTGTGTGTGTGTGTGTGTGTGTGTGTGTGTGTGTGTGTGTGTGTGTGTGTGTGTGTGTGTGTGTGTGTGTGTGTGTGTGTGTGTGTGTGTGTGTGTGTGTGTGTGTGTGTGTGTGTGTGTGTGTGTGTGTGTGTGTGTGTGTGTGTGTGTGTGTGTGTGTGTGTGTGTGTGTGTGTGTGTGTGTGTGTGTGTGTGTGTGTGTGTGTGTGTGTGTGTGTGTGTGTGTGTGTGTGTGTGTGTGTGTGTGTGTGTGTGTGTGTGTGTGTGTGTGTGTGTGTGTGTGTGTGTGTGTGTGTGTGTGTGTGTGTGTGTGTGTGTGTGTGTGTGTGTGTGTGTGTGTGTGTGTGTGTGTGTGTGTGTGTGTGTGTGTGTGTGTGTGTGTGTGTGTGTGTGTGTGTGTGTGTGTGTGTGTGTGTGTGTGTGTGTGTGTGTGTGTGTGTGTGTGTGTGTGTGTGTGTGTGTGTGTGTGTGTGTGTGTGTGTGTGTGTGTGTGTGTGTGTGTGTGTGTGTGTGTGTGTGTGTGTGTGTGTGTGTGTGTGTGTGTGTGTGTGTGTGTGTGTGTGTGTGTGTGTGTGTGTGTGTGTGTGTGTGTGTGTGTGTGTGTGTGTGTGTGTGTGTGTGTGTGTGTGTGTGTGTGTGTGTGTGTGTGTGTGTGTGTGTGTGTGTGTGTGTGTGTGTGTGTGTGTGTGTGTGTGTGTGTGTGTGTGTGTGTGTGTGTGTGTGTGTGTGTGTGTGTGTGTGTGTGTGTGTGTGTGTGTGTGTGTGTGTGTGTGTGTGTGTGTGTGTGTGTGTGTGTGTGTGTGTGTGTGTGTGTGTGTGTGTGTGTGTGTGTGTGTGTGTGTGTGTGTGTGTGTGTGTGTGTGTGTGTGTGTGTGTGTGTGTGTGTGTGTGTGTGTGTGTGTGTGTGTGTGTGTGTGTGTGTGTGTGTGTGTGTGTGTGTGTGTGTGTGTGTGTGTGTGTGTGTGTGTGTGTGTGTGTGTGTGTGTGTGTGTGTGTGTGTGTGTGTGTGTGTGTGTGTGTGTGTGTGTGTGTGTGTGTGTGTGTGTGTGTGTGTGTGTGTGTGTGTGTGTGTGTGTGTGTGTGTGTGTGTGTGTGTGTGTGTGTGTGTGTGTGTGTGTGTGTGTGTGTGTGTGTGTGTGTGTGTGTGTGTGTGTGTGTGTGTGTGTGTGTGTGTGTGTGTGTGTGTGTGTGTGTGTGTGTGTGTGTGTGTGTGTGTGTGTGTGTGTGTGTGTGTGTGTGTGTGTGTGTGTGTGTGTGTGTGTGTGTGTGTGTGTGTGTGTGTGTGTGTGTGTGTGTGTGTGTGTGTGTGTGTGTGTGTGTGTGTGTGTGTGTGTGTGTGTGTGTGTGTGTGTGTGTGTGTGTGTGTGTGTGTGTGTGTGTGTGTGTGTGTGTGTGTGTGTGTGTGTGTGTGTGTGTGTGTGTGTGTGTGTGTGTGTGTGTGTGTGTGTGTGTGTGTGTGTGTGTGTGTGTGTGTGTGTGTGTGTGTGTGTGTGTGTGTGTGTGTGTGTGTGTGTGTGTGTGTGTGTGTGTGTGTGTGTGTGTGTGTGTGTGTGTGTGTGTGTGTGTGTGTGTGTGTGTGTGTGTGTGTGTGTGTGTGTGTGTGTGTGTGTGTGTGTGTGTGTGTGTGTGTGTGTGTGTGTGTGTGTGTGTGTGTGTGTGTGTGTGTGTGTGTGTGTGTGTGTGTGTGTGTGTGTGTGTGTGTGTGTGTGTGTGTGTGTGTGTGTGTGTGTGTGTGTGTGTGTGTGTGTGTGTGTGTGTGTGTGTGTGTGTGTGTGTGTGTGTGTGTGTGTGTGTGTGTGTGTGTGTGTGTGTGTGTGTGTGTGTGTGTGTGTGTGTGTGTGTGTGTGTGTGTGTGTGTGTGTGTGTGTGTGTGTGTGTGTGTGTGTGTGTGTGTGTGTGTGTGTGTGTGTGTGTGTGTGTGTGTGTGTGTGTGTGTGTGTGTGTGTGTGTGTGTGTGTGTGTGTGTGTGTGTGTGTGTGTGTGTGTGTGTGTGTGTGTGTGTGTGTGTGTGTGTGTGTGTGTGTGTGTGTGTGTGTGTGTGTGTGTGTGTGTGTGTGTGTGTGTGTGTGTGTGTGTGTGTGTGTGTGTGTGTGTGTGTGTGTGTGTGTGTGTGTGTGTGTGTGTGTGTGTGTGTGTGTGTGTGTGTGTGTGTGTGTGTGTGTGTGTGTGTGTGTGTGTGTGTGTGTGTGTGTGTGTGTGTGTGTGTGTGTGTGTGTGTGTGTGTGTGTGTGTGTGTGTGTGTGTGTGTGTGTGTGTGTGTGTGTGTGTGTGTGTGTGTGTGTGTGTGTGTGTGTGTGTGTGTGTGTGTGTGTGTGTGTGTGTGTGTGTGTGTGTGTGTGTGTGTGTGTGTGTGTGTGTGTGTGTGTGTGTGTGTGTGTGTGTGTGTGTGTGTGTGTGTGTGTGTGTGTGTGTGTGTGTGTGTGTGTGTGTGTGTGTGTGTGTGTGTGTGTGTGTGTGTGTGTGTGTGTGTGTGTGTGTGTGTGTGTGTGTGTGTGTGTGTGTGTGTGTGTGTGTGTGTGTGTGTGTGTGTGTGTGTGTGTGTGTGTGTGTGTGTGTGTGTGTGTGTGTGTGTGTGTGTGTGTGTGTGTGTGTGTGTGTGTGTGTGTGTGTGTGTGTGTGTGTGTGTGTGTGTGTGTGTGTGTGTGTGTGTGTGTGTGTGTGTGTGTGTGTGTGTGTGTGTGTGTGTGTGTGTGTGTGTGTGTGTGTGTGTGTGTGTGTGTGTGTGTGTGTGTGTGTGTGTGTGTGTGTGTGTGTGTGTGTGTGTGTGTGTGTGTGTGTGTGTGTGTGTGTGTGTGTGTGTGTGTGTGTGTGTGTGTGTGTGTGTGTGTGTGTGTGTGTGTGTGTGTGTGTGTGTGTGTGTGTGTGTGTGTGTGTGTGTGTGTGTGTGTGTGTGTGTGTGTGTGTGTGTGTGTGTGTGTGTGTGTGTGTGTGTGTGTGTGTGTGTGTGTGTGTGTGTGTGTGTGTGTGTGTGTGTGTGTGTGTGTGTGTGTGTGTGTGTGTGTGTGTGTGTGTGTGTGTGTGTGTGTGTGTGTGTGTGTGTGTGTGTGTGTGTGTGTGTGTGTGTGTGTGTGTGTGTGTGTGTGTGTGTGTGTGTGTGTGTGTGTGTGTGTGTGTGTGTGTGTGTGTGTGTGTGTGTGTGTGTGTGTGTGTGTGTGTGTGTGTGTGTGTGTGTGTGTGTGTGTGTGTGTGTGTGTGTGTGTGTGTGTGTGTGTGTGTGTGTGTGTGTGTGTGTGTGTGTGTGTGTGTGTGTGTGTGTGTGTGTGTGTGTGTGTGTGTGTGTGTGTGTGTGTGTGTGTGTGTGTGTGTGTGTGTGTGTGTGTGTGTGTGTGTGTGTGTGTGTGTGTGTGTGTGTGTGTGTGTGTGTGTGTGTGTGTGTGTGTGTGTGTGTGTGTGTGTGTGTGTGTGTGTGTGTGTGTGTGTGTGTGTGTGTGTGTGTGTGTGTGTGTGTGTGTGTGTGTGTGTGTGTGTGTGTGGTGTGTGTGTGTTGTGTGTGTGTGTGTGTGTGTGTGTGTGTGTGTGTGTGTGTGTGTGTGTGTGTGTGTGTGTGTGTGTGTGTGTGTGTGTGTGTGTGTGTGTGTGTGTGTGTGTGTGTGTGTGTGTGTGTGTGTGTGTGTGTGTGTGTGTGTGTGTGTGTGTGTGTGTGTGTGTGTGTGTGTGTGTGTGTGTGTGTGTGTGTGTGTGTGTGTGTGTGTGTGTGTGTGTGTGTGTGTGTGTGTGTGTGTGTGTGTGTGTGTGTGTGTGTGTGTGTGTGTGTGTGTGTGTGTGTGTGTGTGTGTGTGTGTGTGTGTGTGTGTGTGTGTGTGTGTGTGTGTGTGTGTGTGTGTGTGTGTGTGTGTGTGTGTGTGTGTGTGTGTGTGTGTGTGTGTGTGTGTGTGTGTGTGTGTGTGTGTGTGTGTGTGTGTGTGTGTGTGTGTGTGTGTGTGTGTGTGTGTGTGTGTGTGTGTGTGTGTGTGTGTGTGTGTGTGTGTGTGTGTGTGTGTGTGTGTGTGTGTGTGTGTGTGTGTGTGTGTGTGTGTGTGTGTGTGTGTGTGTGTGTGTGTGTGTGTGTGTGTGTGTGTGTGTGTGTGTGTGTGTGTGTGTGTGTGTGTGTGTGTGTGTGTGTGTGTGTGTGTGTGTTGTGTGTGTGTGTGTGTGTGTGTGTGTGTGTGTGTGTGTGTGTGTGTGTGTGTGTGTGTGTGTGTGTGTGTGTGTGTGTGTGTGTGTGTGTGTGTGTGTGTGTGTGTGTGTGTGTGTGTGTGTGTGTGTGTGTGTGTGTGTGTGTGTGTGTGTGTGTGTGTGTGTGTGTGTGTGTGTGTGTGTGTGTGTGTGTGTGTGTGTGTGTGTG